>JANVCC010000020.1:26224301-26424011 GCA_025345505.1 Todiramphus chloris collaris
AAACAGAGCAAGAGGAAGGTAACAGGGCTGATATGAAGCTTGCAGATTTCAGATTTCATTCTACTTTCTCCAAGGAGCAAACGTACGTATAGGGAGAAAATTTATGCCTATTGCTCTAACTTCCGTGGTAAAAAACTACAGACTGGATAATGCCATCACTTGCATAGACTGGAAGAGCTCAAAACAGAGCCTTAGAGAATTTATTCCTGTTATTTATAAATACACAATACATGTGTAACTTCATTTTTTTTTAAGGAAAGAAAATTTTACTTGTTTCTGACAAGCTAAGTTTAAATATATTGCCAAACTTCAAATTCAGTGCATACATAAAGCATTTTATTGATAAAGAACACATAGGTAATTATGCAAGCCCCTGGTTCTTTATGCTAGCTTCATAAGATACCTGGTAAAAGGGCTTTTTTCGTAATTAAATCAGCAAGCATGCACTCAAACATCCTTACCATAGCAAATCAATTTGTGTATGCATTGAATGAAAGCAAATTCAATACATAAACAAACCACAGAAGTGGTTTAACATAGGGTGTTATTATAAGCAGTATGAAAAGTGTTTTTAAAAGCACTGTAAAGAAACACTTTTGTCAGTGCTCCTTTAAAGATGAATATAAAAGAAGCTAGATACCTCCTTCCAATCCATAGATAGATCTGAGCATCACTGTAGTAAAGAGCTCAGACCTGACTTTTACTTCAGATGTACCAGTAAGATTAAATTGATCCTTGCTCATCATACCATACAAAAATCAACAGAAAACCTGAAGAACATGGAAAAACCCAGGAAATCTGCAGAGGAAAAGGTCACAGATACATGTAGTTTGAGGAAGAAACGGAAGCCTTCTCCCCAAATACCTACATGCCCCATTCTATTGTTATGAAAAAGCTCCTTATGATTTTGAGACAGAGATATGCCAAAGGCAGTGTGTTGAAAACAATTAACAGCTAGTATATCCACAGAATGCAGCTTACATAGTCTACTAGAAGGGAAACCTACAAAGACAAACCTGATATTCCTACCAGTAACTTTGACGTTTCTTGCTTTAGAGTATAATAAAACAGAAGTTTGCCCTAATGAACAGGACTGGTGAATTTACAAAGCAAAAATGCACACAAAGAAAAGTGCAATATTAACTTCTCCAGGCCTCCCACTCTGTTACCTGACCAAAACCGCTACCAGACCCACTACCACCACTCTGCCTTCTCAGGGAGAGCTCGGGATGGGCAGCTCCAGGCATTAATTTGCACAAAACTAAACATTTAAGTTAGGGACATAAACATCACGTCAGATAACAATAATAACTAACGAAACTGATTTGGGTTTTTAAGCCTTTAGATGTATGTTCATATGCAGAGGAATCCTTTCAACCTTACGTTGCTCCTAAAGAGTCCAAAATAATACGGAAGGACAGAGCTGATGAGCTGCTGGTCACCTGAAGTGTAGGTGTAACCACTTGCTGCTTCTTCCTCCTCCAGGCACTGCCCTCATGCTCACCAGGCCATCATCTGCTGCCAGTAAAGTATAGATTTCACTGCCAGGTAAGTGGGGTCTCACCCCAGGTCCCCATGAAAGGCAATCTGGGGACAGGACAGGGGGTGAGCAAAGGGTGGGACTCTGGGTAGCAGCTACAATAACCAACTCCAGCAGCATGGGATCATAAATGGCTGGAGTTGGAAGAGACCTTAAAGATCATCTAGTTCCAAGTCCCCTGCCATGAGCAAGGCCACCTCCCACCAGACCAGGCTGCTCAGAGCCGCATCCAACCTGGCCCTGAACACTTTCAGGGATGGTGCATCCACAGCTTCTCTGGGCAACCTGTGCCAGTGTCTCAACACACTCACGGTAAAGAATTTCTTCCTAATGTCTAATCTAAATCTAACCTGTTCTAGCTTAAAACCATTGCCCCTTGTCCCATCACCACATGCCCCTGCAAAAAGTCCCTCTCCAGCCTTCCTGTAGGTACTTTCCTTCAGGTATTGGAAGGCTGCTATAAGGTCTCCCTAGAGCCTCCTCCAAGATGAACAGACCAAATTCCCTCAGCCTGTCCTCACACGAGAGGTGCTGAAGCCCTCTGATCACCTTCGTGGCCCTCCTCTGAACCCTCTCCGACAGGTCTATATCCTTCCCGTGCTGGGGGCTCCAAAGCTGAAGTACTCCAGGTGAGGTCTCACCAGAGCAGAGTGACAGAATCACCCCTCTCGATCTACCAGCCACACTTCTTTTGATGTGGCCCAGGATACAAATGACCTTTTGGGCTGCCAGCACACACTGCCGGCTCGTGTTAAGCATCAGCCAAAACCCGTGTGTTCAAGACGAAAGGAGCTAAATCATCCTGAAAATCCCAACTAGCGCCCTCAGGTGCAGGGTGCCAGCCCCGCTCCCGTTAACACCGCTTCTAACACCTCAGACTGCTTCTGGGATCTACTGAAAGCACACCTTGAAGATCCGTGTTTGTGCACATACGTAGATATTCTTACTCTCGTTATTTTTAGCCAAGAAGAGGACTGCAAACCCCTTCGCAAGCCCGAACAAACTACTCCTCGCAACCCGCCCTGTCGCGGATGTGGGCAGATCCCCGCAGCTCGGCTTTCCGCACGTCTCCAGCGCCTGCGGGACCACCCCGGCAGCGGCACCCCAGCCCGGGGCACAGCCCAGCCCCGCGGGCGCTCTGAGCCGCACGGACCCGCCGCCAACCCCCAGAGCAGAGGGGCGGGAGCGGACACGAACCGCCCCGACCCAAAGCGCCGCCGCGTCACGGCACCGGCAGAGACACGCTCGCCCTCCGGCTCCGGCCGGCCCGCCCCGACATCCGCGCAGCCCCTCCCGCCCGCGGGCTCCCCCTACCTCTCCGAGCAGCCGCCAGCGGGCTCTCGCCGCTCCCGCACCGCTCGCCTCGCACTTGCCCGCGGCGGCGCGGAGCGGAGAGCCGGCAGCCTCGGCCATAAGGTGTCGGGGAAGGCAGACCTTTTCCCCCGCCTCCGTGCGCGGGGACCGCTGCCCTGGTCGGCGCGGACTTGCCGCCCAGCCTCCGGCGGCTGCCAGGACCGGCCGTGCTAGGGCTTTAGGGGCAGGAAGCGGGTGGCCATCTTTGTTAAGGGCAGCACTGAGGAGACACGGCTGCCGCCGCCGCGCTGCGTCAAGACTCTTCAGGCGCAGCGGCGGCGCGGTAAGCGTGCCTCAACTTGAGTCTCCTCCGACCTCCGCGGCCGAGGACGAAGCTGTGTGAAATGGGTACGGTGGAAGCCGCCCTGGGGACCGTGCTAGCCTGGCCGTCCCGCGGGCCCCCCCACCCCTTGGCTCCGCGCCCCTGCGCTGACATCAGCGCTGCTCGCCCGCGGCGGCTGCATGAAGCCCGCGGTCTCCATCTTGGCTACGGGCAGTCCCGCCAGGGAGAGCAGAGGTGCGGCTGCTTGCCTGCCATCTTATCCCGGGCAGCTCAGCCGGAGCAGCAGCGAGTCCTTGCGTAGGCCGCGCCAGGCGCTGTCCGGCGCCGGTTCGGCCTTGCCGCGGCGGTGAGGGGGCCGGGCCTCTCCCGGGGGAGACGGCGGAACGGGATCGAGGGCAGTGAAACACTTGGGGCCTTTCCCCCCCCCCCCCCCCCCCCCCCTTGTACGAGCTGCAAACCGGTAAATTTTCCTGCGAGGGGATGCAGGTCTTGCTGTCAAGTTACCCTCTTGGGATATTTTATTATTATATGATACTTAGAAAGGGGAGGGAAACTTCCCAAAACCTTCCCGGTTTTTGGTTCTTCAACATCTAAACGTGCACAGTTGCACCTTCTTTTCATTGGTAGTATCATTAGAATTAAACTTTCAACCGCCAGGAACCACTTTATGGAGTAAAGTAGCAGGTTAACATGCAAGCTAAGCTGTGTGTACCAGCTGTTAAGAAACAGCTTAAGTTTTACTGTTTCTTGTCTGATTTCCCAAATGAATCAATCTAATGTCTTTGAAAGACAGGAAGCATAACTTGCAGTTTACGTTACGTATTTTTCACAGACACTATGTCAATGATAAGCAGTTTGCAATTCTCAGAATTTTCAGGTTGACTATCAAGAAATGAAGATTAGGACATCATGTCAGGGACTGCAAAATCTTCTCCAAGGGCTGAGCTTCAGTGTCAAATACTACTCTAAGAATAACCATCTTCAAGCAGTATGTCTTCATAGTAAAATAAAACAAAAAAAATGCCACATCCTGGACTGTTCAGGATGTGTATGCACACAGATGACTGTGCCATCCGGAAGCATCCTGCCATGGAGATTCTTTTCCTGCAAGGTATGCAGTTTAAGTATAAACTTAATGTCAGTAAGCAACTTCACACATCTCTCATGGCCAGACATATTTTTCAAATGTTGAGGAAACACAGTTTTCCTAAAGGGTTTGAAGCAGAGCGATAAATACCAGGATTCCAGTTATGTTCAAAGACCTAGACCATTATTCAACTTTCCTATATAGTTCTGATGTAAAACTGCATTTTGGTTGATTTTCCTGCTGTATCAATTTTTTTTTAAATGAGTATCTTCCCGAAAGATTCAGCTAAAGTGTCAAGATCAACTAGGAGATGAACTAGTGTACAGGCAGAGCATCCAAAGTGATGATACCAGACTTAACTACTGTGAGCTGGCTCAAAAAAACTTGACTTTTTCTGTGCTGACCAATAAGTCATGGTATGCACCATATTAAATGTTAAAATACTCTCTTGACTTCTCATAATTGTGTTCACGTGATAAACTGTACTTTAAAAGTTACTCAGATTTATTTCTGTAAGTATGTATTATGGAAATCTGTGGCAATGTCTCATGCACGGACTCAGAAAGTGGTCTGAAATAATTCCAGGTCTTCTGTGTTTCTAATACAGTTTGCTAAAGGTATTATAAAAGTTTACTGTAGTATGACAGCCTGTAAACTGATTTCTATGCATAATGCCTAAGTACTGTTTAAAAAGATTGGCGTTTTGGTTTATCTTAAACATTTGCCTGGTTGCTCTGAAGTTGTTTCAAGTTGACAATGTTTCTTCAGAGGTGACCCAAAGATCATCTAGTTGTAATCCTTTTATTTGTAGCCATAATGTAAACAGTCTGTGTCTGAAATGTAAATGTTTCAAAGGGAAAATAAGAAGGCTTGATGTGTGGGAAGGCATGGTTCTGCTGATTCATTGGCCGTTCACCAACACAGTTAAAAACGCTGGTCTATGACACTGGTTCCAGGATGCAAACCACCTTTCAGGTGGTTTTTCAGCTGAAAGAAACCTGTGCCTGTTTGCTTTGGAGCAAATGTTTGCAAAATGACAGTCACTGAGATCCTCTACTACCCTCAAAATCTTTCTAGATGCTCTTCTAGATGACTAATTTTTTCCCTAGACAGGGAGGAGTACAGAAACACTAACCTATACCTACGCTGTGTTACCAGCTTTCTGTAATATTACCAAAGAAGTACAATGGGAACAGTTGAAAACAGAAGGAGAGGAATCCTCAAAAGATACACAAAGTGTGTAACTTGCCAAAATAAGTTGTGGAGGCTAAAATTTTACATAGATATAAGGGGAGATGATACATGTAAGTGAAAGAGACTTCTTAAATATTCAGAAACAATATTTAGACCAGTAAATTCCCGAGTTAAAATCATTGAAGGCTGGTGGAGTACCTGCTGGGTAGTATCATCTGTGCTTGTCCCATTCTTATGCTTTCCTAAGTAACCATTTGTGGCCACTGTGGGGGTTTTGTTTGGTTGCTTCTGTTTTGAGGAACTTCTTGCAGCAGTTTTTTCCAGGGACTGGAAAGATGGTACAAAAATAACAACATCCTACAGTGTCTTTACCTTCACCAGTTACTTGCTCCAGAGCTTCTGTAGGGGCTTTCCCAGTTTGACTTGTGCTTCTGATTTGATACGCTGGGCTAGAGGGACTGTTGATGTGAACCAGTAATGAGCACTCATGATCTCATGATTGATGTGGTTTATGTTCACATGGAGTTTATTAACTGGAGCCGATAGTTTCTCCTCCTTTCAAAGCCTACTCGTAATATTCACATTTTGGATTGCATGCGTTTTGAGAGGACAAACAGGAACAAAACAGCAGTTCTTGGTGCAGAGTGAGGGGAGGGTAAAAAGCATATGCTGCTTTTTAAGTTTAGACGCACTCACATAATACTTTGCGTGTTATAAAATGCTACTTTGTGTGATTGGTGCAGTGTTATGTACTGTAATATATGTTGTTAAGCTTCTTATTCCATCAAATGAGATTTTACAGCAAGCAAAAAGAAGTATTGTTGTTCTAGCAAGCTTAACACATTTTTGACATTTTCACGAGAGAAGACGGCTTGGTTGGCAATGAGGTAGCAGTAGTCTGCTCACAGGTCGTGGAAAACCCAGATTCTTAAGCTTATTCCTGATAAAATTGTTGTAGAAAACGTATCAGTTCACTGTATCAGTGCATTCTGCGCCCTATGAACATTTATGCTAACACTCTGGAGAAGGTGAAGCAAGAACCTGAACTAGCAGCTAGGACTCCTAGGTGCAGGGACAGAGGTGTGAGCAGCATGGGTGCCTAGGAAAGGAAATGAGAAATTAAACTTTCAAGACAGGAACGTTATGATAAAACACCTCTGAAGAAGGAAAAAATTAACAAAATTCCATTAAAATTTACTAAAAACTAGTCCTAGAACAAGAAAAAAAATATTTACTTACATAATATTTATATACTTAATCAGTTAAAAGCATACATTAATAGTACCCACAATTCTGAAGAGAAGACATCAATAAATGTGTCAAGTAAAGCACATTTGACAGTGCCTCTCTTAAAAGATCAGGAAGAACTGAAAAGAAAAACTGTTTTATTTTCTTTTCAATGGCACATACTGTTGTAATAATGCAATGTTGGTTTGGGGTCTGTAGCTCAGGAAATACCATTATTGCCTCAATATATTCTTGTTGGAGTACAGAGGACTGTGGCCCTTGTTGTTTTCCCTTACTTAACAGGAAGGAACAAAAATCCCTTCCAAACAGAATCAAAGTACATCAGTAGTAACATCTGAACTTTTGTACAAGAATCTTCTGAAATCAGAGCAGGAAAACTGGAATAGCATTTCAGCAAGATACAAAGTTATGACAAAAAGAATCAAGGAAAAAGTAGAAGAATTGCACAATAAGTATATGCTCAATTTGGAAAGCCCAAAGGTAAGTGGCAAAAAATGTTTCTCCTCATTAAGTACAAATAAAAGACAGTGACGCTATTCCTGCTGTAAAATGCTCTTTTACTGATTATTTTATGGTGCTAGTTTTGAATATTTAAGTAACTGTGAATAGCAAAAGCATATGTTTAGAACAGCTTACACCCGTTAAGACAGGGTTTTTACCTGAATTTCTCCATAGGCAAAAGCACGTAAAGATACACTAATCATCTGTCTTTTGGATAAAGAATACAAGACATTTAACTTACAAGAGCAGTTGCTGTTGATCTGAGTCTTTTGTTAAATTTACAGCAGATACAGGTGGCGTAAGCACCATAGCTTTGAAAGAACCTCAATGTGCAATTCCTTCATCGATATTACATATATCTGCTATATTTTGTCACTTGTGTATGTTGCAGTTGTGTCATACAGAGCAATGATTGAGTGTAGAGATTCTAAGGAAACAGTCTATATGTTGGACTTGAAACATGTTTGTTTTGTATTGAACAGATAAGGTTTGGAAATAATGTGTACTTTGAAGAGAATGGCTGCATATTTCTTTCAAAAGCCGATGATGGTAAGGGACTTCTCTTCCTAACACGGTACTATTGTTAAAAGTGTTGTACTTATATTAAAGCTTAATTGTCTGTTTCTTAAAAAAAGAAATACTTTTACTAAATTATTTAATAATTCTTGAATCCTGAATCTGAAAAAGTGAGGTCCGGAGTTAGAGAACAACGTATATTGGTACTAAGGCAAGTTTCTAGACAGGAGAGAGAGAAGTCACTTCTTTTCAGAGCCCTAACAACATTTTGAAAAAGACAGGGGAAATTCATGCTTTTTTATTCTGAGCTGGTGGAAAAAAAAAAAATACTGTGTTTAGTGAAAATAACTGTAATTTAGGTATCTGAACTTTAAGATCTAATACATTTACTAGAAGCTAAGGTCTGCGCTTCTAAAATATTTTTAGTAACAACTACAATACTACTTTCTTTTTTTTTCCTGGAACTGTAATTTTTTTAATTTATTTTTACAAAGTGCATTTTTAAATGTCTTGCAAGACAAATACTTGGTGATAATAAATGCCAGTAGTGTGCTTGAGAACATCTCGGGCAGACTTGTTAAGTAAAGGTACTGACAACCACTGTTCATTTTGACAGTGCCTTAACTACAGGATGTTTTTGTTCTCTCTCTTTTTTTTCATATATAGTAGATGAAGAAAATGTTGACTTTTTATTCAGTACCGAAGATCTTGGCTTTTCTGATGCCTTTATTCAACGGATCAGAATTTCACCAGATCAGAGATACATGGCCATCAGCGTTAGAAGGGAAAATTCTGAAGAGGCAACCTGCATTATTATGAAACTTGGGCATTTTCCTGTCATGGAAAAAGTAATCCCAAGTGTATTTAGTTTTGGTAAGTTGTTAGTAAATGTCCTGTGGATCACAGCTTTCACACAACACTTTTTATATTCTACAAATAATACTAATATACTTTAAAAAAGAAAAAAAAAGAAATCAACAATTTAGATTTAATCCTTATAGCTGTTGAATTGTTTCTTGTTTATGATTTCTTCCACACTGCACAATTACAAGTTAACCTGATGTGGATGAAAGTAACTGCTTTCACTAATTTTCCTTCTTCGTAAAAGCAGTCACACATGTTTCAAGAGTCATGCATATCTTTCTTTTTATCGGATTCAATACAGTTCTTTAAAAATTTACTGATCTAACTGTTAGCAATATAAAGGTCTTTTTGAGAAGTGTTCTTATTAAACCCTTATAGCTACAACCAGAGTCACTGATAGCTGAGGCACTTAGCTTTGCTGAAAAATCTGCAAGTGCTACCTACTATGAGGTACTGGCTGGAATTTCAACTGGACAGTAGAATGTGGGTCACAATTCAGAGCCCAGTGAAGCCAGGCCTTGAGTTAGTTCTTTCAGAATAGATGACAGAGCTTTACATTGCTTTTAAAATGTCCAGAGGTAAACTGAAGTGAATGGAATTGTTCTTTTTTTATAGTATGTTAAAGAATATAGGATAAAAAAAAGTGCAATAGCACGCATACAGTGTTCCACATCTTGTATTTTGGATTATATTGTTCAATATCAAGTACAATAGAGTAAGCAATTTAAAGAATTTAAATCTCTAGGTAAAAATTCCTAGTTAGAGGAATGAAGAGTAGCAAGAATTTACTGGTTTAAGTGTTTGCACAGTTGAAGTTTATTATAATGCCTGTTGAAAACCAGGCCTGAAAATTTGCTAGTGACGTTTTTCACTGTACTTGATTTGAACATGTATCTAGGTCTGTCTGGAAGAATCAGTACATTTAAGAAACCAACTCCCTGTTGCCTACAGTTGTGACAAATGATGACAGACAATGAGAGTACAGAAAATTACTATCAGAATGATAGAGATTACACTCATTTTGTAAACTTACTGAGGTGTGAGGTACAGATGTATCATGAAGTACAGAGGTACCTCAATCATGAGCAAGAGAATTGGGTCTTACGATGACTTGAAGTACCTGCTTGTATTGCATCATACACAAGAGCGGGCACACAAATGAAAGCTCTAAAAAAAAAATCTACATCTGTGTTTTTTTAAATGCTAGGCCGTAGAAGAACTTGGATTTCCCTTTTTAAGGCTTGTCTTTACAGTGAGCCCTCAGCTACCTGTGCACTCTGGAGCCACACTTCTGTTTAGATAGCAAATTGTTAGCTTTGCTTCGGTGTGGTGCTTCCTCGAGTTTTGTACCAAAAGTTAGTATTTATGCATAAGACAGCATACAGTAACTTTTTTAAATACCTGTATTACACATCTTCTGGTGGCTGTAGGAGCAGCAGAGATAGCAGTAATTTGGCTGGATCAGTCAGATGACTAAACTTCTGAATAGCAAGGTTCCTGTATTTATACATTTCTTCTGTGAGTGAACACATACACAAGCATAGAAACTGGAGAATTTTTATCTCAGCAGTACCCGTGAGGCAAAAGTATTATCTCTTGTCTCTGAATGGTTTGCATGCAGTTAGATACAGTGGTGCAGAGCTCATACTCTCTCTATTTATCTCACTGACTCCAGGTAAACCTCTGTTTCTCTGCTCAGTTTTAAACAGCCACATATCTTCTATTTTCCTGTTATCTCCAGAACCCCCACAGGGTCAAGAGCTTCTTCTTGGGCCATGGGAAATTGTCCTCTGCCTGTTTTGTTTTGGTTTTTAAAAATATACTACAAGATTCTTGTTCTGTGGGTTTTGGAGAAAATACGGAAAAAATCTTTTTGTGGTTTAACCCAGCCTCTGAAATGTAGAAGTACTGTCCTCAGTTCCCTGTCAGCTGCAACCCACCTTTTTCAGCACTGAGACCAGTGTTCATGGAGTTCCATTTTCTCTCATTATTAGTATATACTGTTTCAACTTTGATATGCATTTTTCTTTTTTCCAGAATGGGCCACAGATGATGTTCTGTATTACACAAGTCAGAAGAACCTTAAATGCCAGAATGTGTTTATGACCACTTTCACTAACCAGAAACTTATTAAGTTAGTTTACACAGAACAAGATGCAAGGTAATACTTACCTAAACTGTAACAAATCCTTTACATATTCATATGTAAAATAGAACAGGTTTTGAAAACAAAATCTTCTGTATTGTATTCCAAATGGTAAAAGGCATTTTTTTTAAAGTAGTGTTCTGCTGTCAGTAGTGCCTTTGCAGCCTGAGAACATGCTCTGTTCTCCTCTTGATACGTGATCAACAGAGATTTAACTTTCTTACCTCACGAGTTCAGCTGAGTTTATAAATGTCAAGGTCAGTCTCAGGTCAGGCTGTCCTTTAATGAACATGTGACAGTTTCATACAGGGTAAATCAGACTGTGGGTTTCATTTTGTTTTCTTTGCTATTGATGTCTGATACATCTTTTAAAAAACATAGAAGTTCAGGCTAATCCTTGCTCTGGGTAATGGATGAGCAAAATCATTACAGCATTCCCAGAGATAGAACTACTGTTGACTGAATACCCTCTCAATAACCTTTCTTTAAGCAGTGGTTTAGGGAGGCAAGAAGGCTCTTGCTAAATTGAGTGCAGAATGACTTTTTCAGCCGTGTAGCATGTGGTAGATTAATACAGCATTCCATAAATGTTTGTGATTATTCTTAATTCAAGTTATATATTCAGTAAAGAAATTTCAATTATACTTTCATCTGCAACTGAGATGAAGTAAATAAGATCCCGTTGTTCCAGCTGCATTTGATGCCTACTTTTGGAAAAACAAGTTGCACTGACCTGACACTTCCCCATAGGGAAACTGTTGGCATAATTCTGAAGGTCATAGGCATTACAGTAAATCTACTAGAAACTTACTCTAAAGGTTCATGTGCTATTGCAGCTTATAGCTGAACTCACTTGTTCATGAGAGAGGGCAAGACATTCTTTTGTGTTGCCATTGAGCAGTTCTGTTCTGCATCTCACCAGCTCTTTTAGGTGTGCAATCAGGTATTGTTTTTTTTAGAAGCTGAAAATTTTAAAAAAAAAGCTACAAAGACCCAAAAAAAAAAAAAAAAAAAAAAGTAATATCAAGGTCAGAGTACTTGGGGAGAAGCATAACCTGCATTTCAGCTTGACTCTCTTAGAGGTAAGGTCAGCAGAGCTGAACTGTTGGAATCTCTACTGAGTGCAGTGCCCGCTCTTGCCAAATTCACGTGTATTAAAGAGGCAGGAGGCTGATTCCTTGCAGACTTTAGATCCCCTGCTGTGCCTGTCCTCCTAAAGATGTCAAGAGGGTGCAATTAGAAAAAACAATAGTACAAAAAACCCAGCAAATGATTAAAGGCACTGAAAATGCTATCTACACATCTGCTTTCCCTTCACCGGTCAAATATTTTGAAGTCTAGAGGGATCATTCTTGCAGTCATATATTTTATCTGTATAATGCAGATTATGGTACTCGACCCTGCAATTTCTTGATGAAATCTTCAACATCTTTGTGGTGGTTGTTTTTGCTTTTAAAAACATCCAGTCTTAAAGATTCAGAACAGCAAAGAAACTGCTATGGCCCAAGATGTGACATTCCAATTAAAATTTTCTTTGAATCATCCTAACTAATCTGAATTTCTGCCTGAACTTGTCCAATATTAGCATCCAGCCATGGGTAATCATTCTGGTGTCTGTTTCTAGATTTTTAGAAGCATTTAAAACCAGTAGATAGTTCCTAGTTTCTTAGATAGTTCCAAAACCAGTTCCTAGGTTTTGGCTTAATAAAAAGCTTTACTTTTGCCTGAATTTTAAAGACTGGAAGTTCATTGATATATTGGCTATCTCAGGGATGCGAAAACCCTGGATTTAGTTGGGCAACAACTGAACTGCTTTCCTTGAAGATTTCAGGTTCCACACACAAGATTGTGAGTTTTTGAATCCCAGGATAAATGCAGCAGGAGTGGGTTTGGGAACCAAGGAGTCAAGAATTTCTCCAGCTTACTTACAAGCATGCTGTTTCTTACCTTGCAGATGGAAGTCCGTGATTCTGAAGCAATCATTAAAATACTAACCAGGCTTTGTTTGCCTCTTTTTTTTTTTTTTTTAATTGTTTTTAATTATTCTTTACAGATTCTTCGTGGACATATATTGCACAAAAGATAGGCGTTTTCTCACTATCAACAGCAACAGCAAGACAACCTCGGAAGTTTGGCTTGTTGACTGCAGACATCCTTTTAAGTTACCTGCTCTTGTACAAGCACGAACAAAAGGGGTCATTTACCACGTTGAGCACAGAAATGATGAGTTATATATTCTTACTACATATGGACAACCTGCAGAATATAAGGTAATTTTGCCTGATAATAGAATTCATAGGATTAAATCCAGGTACCTGTTGCAGATGGTATAAAACTAGCAAGGCTGGCTTTTAATTCTGTGCTTTGCAGCTTACTGAGATAATTTAAGAGAATTACACCGAGAGCTGCATGGATTGAAAGACTGATAGTAGTACATAGAGTCTCGCTTGTAGCATGTCTGTTTGATTCTAACTCCTCTGGCAGCATCAAGAGATGAGGATGCTTAAACAAGTATTCCCCCTATATTAACATTTAAGTTGGTGTTCTCAGTCTATATAACCAGACCACCTACAGTTTTGCTGGCCACACGGAAAGCTCTTGCTGCATGAAACCTTCTCCAGATTAATCTATGAGAATTGAACTTAACTTGCCAAATGTTACTAAGTTGTTCTTCCATTTTTCCAAGTAAAGCTTGCTTAGAAACCTCCAGTTTTAGTTGGACAAAACCCCCCAGTACAAACTGATAATTTTTTGCAATGAAAATGTTGCATAAGATCACCTCTATGTCTGTACATCTTAGTAACGCAAAGTTGTTTTTTGTTTTTATAGTTGATGAAGGCACCAGTAGCTTCCAGTGGCATGGAGAACTGGAAGTTAGTTTATGCACTGGAAAAGCAAACCAAGCTAGTAGATCTGGAGATGTTCAGTGATCACTGTATTATGTTCCTGAAGAATACTGGTCATCTTTACTTAAATGTAATTTCTTTTGTTTCACATGCAGTTCAGTCAATAAAGGTATGTTTTAGCATGGCCTAAGCAGCATAATATTTCTCCAACACTTTATTTTTTACCTAACATTATAATGAAAGTAAATTCCAAGAGTAGAAGTGGTTTGGAAACTAATACTGTCAGGTTTGTCATCATAACTAATTGTATCATCTGTGGCTGCGCTTCAGGATTTCATGTGGTGGCTTATTGCAGCACTTGGAAAGTAAGAGAGCAGCTATCTTACAAGTCAGTTCATTCTTCAACTTATAAGCTCTTTACAATACAGCTGATGTCTCATGTAAAATAGGACTTGATTCCCTAAACAATCCACTTTTGATCTATTTTGGGTTACAGTCATCAGTGTAAGCAAGGAAATAAGGCTGGCTCTCCCCCAGAAGGACAATTAAAACATTCAGAAGACAAGTATAGACACCATCTGATAATAAACAGGAACAGCTGACATTGCAGTACAATTTGTGCAAAGTATTTCTCCCTCTTGCTAGTTGTTGCTAATTACTTGTGGATTAAAACCGAAGTGACTCAATTCAAACCCATAATTTCTAGAGACCATTCAAACAAAATATTTGATTTGTTTGCCTGAAAAATACAATCATAACTACTTGCAAGTTTATTTGCAACAAGCTACCACTGCTGCATTCTATAAAACCACTACAGAAAAATGTTTTCCAAGTACACCATATGGTCTCTGAAACCTTGGTTTTTTAAAATGGTTGTAGTTTATTTATTCAGAAAGGGTCGGCAGTTACTCTGGAGGACTTGGACTTCTGTTGCCATTTCAGAAGTCTCTAGCAACCTAACCCAAGTAAGTAGTGGCCTGGCAGAGGGTTTGACTATGTCCCTGCTGCTCTCAAAGAATAAATCTTGATTTCTTTTATTCTTAGCAGAGTTTAAAATCTTAAATATAATAGCGGTAAGTGTCTGAGGGTGAATGTGCCAGGAAAAGGTTTTGTTCTTCACAATGGCTGGCACAAGGAACAAAGTTAAGAGGCAGGGGTTTTCTGTGGCTTAGCATTACTGAGCTAACTCACAGCAAAAGCATAACAACCGACACAGTCTTGGCTGTGTATCGTGATGAAGTAGCACTGGAAATCAGAGGGGAAATAGGATCTAAATCAATTTTTAAAAATGCAGAATAATTTCAAAGAATGTTGTCATTAAAAAAAAAAATTGCACCAATGCCCATTGCAAACTGAATTTGGATTTTTAAAATTTTATTTCATTGTTGAACTTGATCCAGTGGCCCTAGGGGAAAAGTTTGCCGAAGTCTTTCACTTTTTGACTGTTCCATTACTGAATTTTAAAAGAAACACAGATCGTGCTGCATACAAACTGAAGATAATTAGCTTGATCTTCAAAAAATGTTATCCTTTGAAGGTCACACTAGGCAAAATTCACAGAAACAGTGTAAAGGTCTCACTTGAAATGCTGTGTTTTCTCAGCTACCTACGTGGGCCTGTGAATTTGAATTGGAATCTCATCCTGAACATACCACCAGCACTTGCTATTTTCAGCTCACCTCTCCAGTACACCCTCCTAAGCGTTTTGCATATTCATTTGAAGAAAATAATCTCATTGAACAAGCTGTGCAAGAGGTACCAATTATTACAAATTGTCACACTACACGTTTACTAGCTAAAAGCAAGGTAAGATTTTCCAGTCCTTTTCTCATTCCCTTTATGCGCCCCTTTGTCCCCACCCATTTAAAGAAATTGCATTTGGCAGGGAATAGAGATTAAAAAAATGTAAAGAGCAGTTGGTGCTATAGTTACTAAACAGTGGGTGTTTTCTTCAGTGCTATAGAGAGGAACGAGTCGTGATAATTTTTTCCATTAACCTGGGTATGCTTGAGGAGATAACAGTACATGATGAGTCAAGGACCTTAGTATGGTATAACTAAGACTTGCTAGTTGATGTGTGGTATCACACTCTCTATGATAAATGAAAAAGATGCCAGCTGTTGAAAAGAACACCCCACAACCAGCTGCACAGTATAGATGAAGAAAGGAAAGTTTTTAACAGCCTGAATTTAAAAAATTGGAGATGTTAATAAAGAGTTGGTGCTGGAGTAAGTAGTAAACTATTTCGTTAATAATAGATATTCTTGGTGTTCAAGCGGGAGGGAAGACTCGGGTGCTTTGGTAGTTTAAAAACTCCTCAGGTGTTGCACTTAAATGAATTTTATACTCTGCATCCATAAGCCTACACAGCAGAGGTTCAGTCTCTCGCTTTATTTTTCAAGAGTGCTTGGTACATTCTAAGTGAAAAAATTACTGTAATCAGAAAACCACATTTTAAAATAAATAATTGAAGTTTTCATTGCCATGTATCACTGAGATTTCTGAAATGTCCTTTACTGTAAAATACTCCTTCATTTCCAGGATGAAACTTTGGTGCCAATTACAGTTTTTCATAATATGAATTCTAAAGAGCTACACAGGAAACCACTTCTAGTTCATGTATACGGAGCTTATGGCATAGATTTGAACATGAGCTTTAAAGAAGAGAAGCTGATGTTAATTGAAGAGGGGTGGATATTAGCATATTGCCATGTTAGGTAAGTCAAATATAAAATGGAATTAAGATCTTAATCTGTGGGCTATACAGGTATTTCTTGATATGCAACTGAAGAGGTAAAGAAAGTTTTTTTTATGTAGCTATACTTAAGTCTTCATGCTTTTCCCTTCTACCTCTTTTGAGATTTTTTTTAAAAAGTAGTTTTTAAAAATAATGTATTTACCTCGAGAAGAAAAATATTTTAAGACCACATACTCATTTAGGTTTCTTAAATCAGCAGGATGGTTGTATTTAGCTTTTAATCTTTTGACGCTTCATTACATCTGGTCTCACCTTTGCCCATGAAGCATTTTGATAGCATGTTAAAATTGTAATGACATGCTACCACCCTCTCTTTCCAAGGACATTGTGTACTAATGTTCAGTCTGTGTCTTCTGAAAGCCATTTACCTTCTAGAGCAAGAACTAAACATTTAACCTGCATCTCCTGTTCTTTTACTGGCTAAATCCTCTGTCTCCAGTTTAGCTACAAATCTACTAGGTTTATAAAACCACGGTGTACAGCAGGCTTCACATTTTCATTGAGCTAATAATCCAGTAGGTAAAGATGATAACAAAAGAATCACTGTCGAGAGGGGAAAGAAAGGGGAGAATAAGCCATTGTTTGAAACACAGTTCCAAAGTAAACTGAGCATACAAATATATTCATCCTGCTACATTCTGTGTAGAGCATTGTGCTGTTAACTGTCTAAAGATACAATTCCATCCTAGATGAAGGTAAATTCTGTATCCAAAGATGAAGAATTTGGCAGACTAAACAGTTAATTCATTTTCATCTTAAAATAAGGAAACCTCAGATGGTCTAGAACCAAAATTGTAGTTGCATAGAAAGGAATATAAATAATTCTGTATGAGAAAAATGTAGCATTTCAAGTAGTGTTTGAAATTCACAAACTAGAAAAAAAGGTCTTAAAATTTAAGCTATGCAGAAGACAAATCCTGAGTCTTAGTGTAGCATGCAGAAATACTGGTTTACTATTTTTTATAAATACCAGTGTTAGTGATAGAAGTTTTGAAAATGTTTTAGTTATTAAAATAATTTCCTGTATAAAAAGATAATCTTAGAGTCTTTTTTTGTATTGCCTAGCATGACAGTGTCATTTCCTGAAGTGGTGCTTTCCCTGTGAGTTCCAGGACACAAGCACAAAAGGGCATGGAGGTTTTTCACCAGTTACCATGCACAGATTTTTATTTTCTTTTCTTGCATATTGTGTAAAAGAGGATAAAAACAAGACAAGAGAAAAGTTGTAATTGAGAAGGCAAACCATGTTTTTGGAATTCTGTGGCTGCTGCTGTCTTTTCATTATCTAAAGCTTTGCTGTGCCGTGAAAGAGACTCCAACTTGAATTGTTTTAAATTTCAGGGGTGGAGGAGAGCTTGGCCTTAGCTGGCACAAAGATGGATGTCAGCATAATAAACTCAAAGGTCTCCATGACCTTAAGGCTTGCATCATGCTGCTTCACGAACGAGGGTTTTCTCAGCCAAAATACACAGCACTAGCAGCTGCCAGTGCTGGAGGAGTTCTAGCAGGAGCCCTCTGCAACACTGATCCAGAACTTATCAGAGCCATGGTTTTACAGGTGAGGTGCTGCAGATCTTCTACAGATAATCTAGTTTCTGTTTGATTTTACCCGTTTCAAAACTGGAAGCATTCCAATTCAGAATTCATTTTCCTCATTTGTTTGAGGAAATCTTGTCATAGGCATTTTTGGGTCCTCCCTCCTATTTGCCAACTTTTTTTTTTTCTTTTTTTTTTTTTTTTTTTTTTTTTTTTTTTTTTTTTTTTTTGGTGACAACTTCTAAGGCTCCTTTCGTAGATGTTCTAAATACAATGATGAAAACTCATCTCCCACTGACAATTGAAGAACAGGAGGAATGGGGAAATCCATTAGCAGATGAAAAACATATGAAGTATATCAAAAGCTATTGTCCATACCAGAATATTAAGCCACAGGTAAAAAAACCTATGCCTTCTATGTGGAATACTACAGTAATAAAGTGTAGCTGTTTATAAGAAAACAAAACATGGATAACTGAAAATAAAAAAAAAAAAGAAGGTCTTGTTTTACCTTTTCAGTGCTTTAACTCAGTATTTTAGAATTATCTAAGCTGCTGCTTTGTGTTTAAACCAATCATTCATACAAACTATTTCAGTAATAATCTTACCAATATTTGAAGTGGTGACTACTGAAATTAACCAGATGCTTTCTCCTAAATAATCAATAGATTTCAAAAACTGCTTTTGTTATAGGTCTGCCTATAGCAGTATAGTATGCTGTACAAGTAGTACAGTAAGATAAATTTCTTGCTTACGTCGAGAAAAATCAGTTGCCAAGTATTTAATTGGTTTTGGGTTTTTTAATCTCAGTATTATCCTTCAGTTTTTATCACGGCGTATGAAAACGATCAACGTATACCACTAATGGGAGTTCTACAGTATGTTCAGAAACTTAGGAAGGCTGCGTTAGATCATGCCAGCAGAACAAGTAAGAAAGGTAAGAAGAATAATGTTTTGGATACATGGGAGTTAACTAAACCAGAATATTAGTAGTCATGTAATTAAATATGGAGAGTGACTCCTTAAATACATTAATTTGTACAATATGATCCAGTATCTAAAGCTCCGAGGTCATTTCTGGTATCTGCAAAGGTGAGCTGTGCAGGCTTTCTGACAAATAGATAAACCCCAGCTTCTCAGATGCACCCTCCAGAGCCTTAATAGGGACCAGATATCTCTATTGTAGAGCTGCCTAAAACCAGTTAAACCCTTGTGTTAAATAGTGACAAATCACAAGAGACTCAGGAAACCCTCTGAGATTTAAAAAAAAACCAAACAAAACAAACAGAATGGGAGAATGAGAGTAGGGCTCACTTTTTCCTAGGAGGCCTCAACATATGGTGACTGTTGGACAGGGCAAGATGAATCCATACGGTCTGGGTCAGCTACTGCTACAGTCAGAATGCAGTTCTCAACAACACATGAATAAAAACCTTATTTTTGCTGCTCTACAAAACCCCACTTTTCCCAGGTAGCTAAAACTGCAGGTGTTAGTCCAAGATAGAATGACAGCAAAGCCAAGGCACAGATACTTTTATACCTGAAATTTAACACTATGTTTGGGACTGTTCCCAGCAAAAGGGACATTCAAGCCTTATTATTTTGTAGTACCATCTAATCTGGGGAGAGGCTTTTTACCATCAGTACCAAAATAGATGTTGAATTAGCTTTTTAAAATTCATTATGCCCCTTCTCTGCTGGCAGCACAATGGCAGTGGTTGAAAAACGACAGCAGATGCTGCACTTGCTGCTGCTGTGGTCTTTCCTCAGAAAGAAAAAAACCCATGTCCTCCCAAAAAGACTCAGCGACAGAACACACTAAATATATGAATAAACATTTTTCAAATACGTAGTTAATAGAAATACAAACAGTTCACCCAGCAAGCCCCTGTATGATTCTGTTTTCTTAAGGAGCAGCACAGATTTTGTCCGGACAGAAGGCAGGATGATCTATCCCTAAACAACTTGCATCCCCACTCACCGTTTTTCTCGTTCATTCAATGTCAAGTGATTGCTTGCTTAATTTTTCTAGGCAATTGGATCCCTAATATCATCTTAGACATCCAGGCGAATGGCAGTCATTGCGATTCATCTTGGGAGGAGTCACTGAATGTGGTGTGTTCCCTTTATTGTGCACATCTGTAACACGTTGGAGGGAGGTGTCCCCTTGATTGATACTTGAACCTCAGTAGTTCATGCAGTCACTGAATGTATGTTTGAAGTATTAAAAGAAAAAAAAAAGCACCTGCTGGAATTAATGTTGCTCTTGAAAGCTTTTATATGGATTGCAAGAGCAACTGCTGGTTTGGGGTTTATTTATACGTAGATGTGTGTGTGTTTCTGTGTATATATAATATATATAAAAACAGTAGGTTTATATAAACCCAGCAGGTTTTTTATATATAAACTTTTATATATATATGTATATCTTTCTATATTTATATATTTATATATATATATGATCCAGTGATAGAGCAAGATGACTGAACCTCACTGTGCCTTAAGCATCAAAATAGTAGCAAACTCCACTGTAATGTGCAAAACTAAGTCGTGCAAAACGTTGTTCCAGCAGGAAAGGTCTTGCAGTGTAAACTATTAAGGGCTTAAAACTGTCATAACTGGCCCTTGGATTCCATCTTTCTCATGATTAAAACAGATATGATGGGTTTGATCTTTACATTTTCAAAGGCATGATCCATACTATCAAAGGATGCTACTACAAGTGGGTTTCAACATTTTGCACTTTGCACAAGTGTGTATGCAAAAGGCAACATACTGCCAAGACCTGACATATTGTTACTGATCTTAGACTATCACAGTTAGACACAAATGAGAAAGAAAGAAGAACAGCTGTCCAAGAATCTGAACGTTTATAATGCCAAGATTTTTTTAATTTTTTTTTTTTAATACAATATTTTCATTATTTCAGGTTGCAAGACATCTTGCTTTTCTGAGCAAAGAACTTGAGGAAGTCTGCCATCCCCAACATCATGTGAAATCCTGCAAATAGCTAATAAACGCATTGACCGCCTGAAGAACTTCAGATATTTATTTGTATGAAGAATGAACACCTTCTCCAGAGGATCTTTCCTCTTGGATCCCTGATTTATGGACATGAGCAGACAAGAAATTCACATTTGAATGTGGCATTAGCTTATGAACACACAAACTGAGAGCTGAATTTCCCCTGCCAGACAGCACAGCAGCATGTGCCCGCATTACTCTGTTCAGTAGTTCTGTTCACATAAGCAAGTAGTGCCGCACTAGCCCAGCAGAGCTGCAGCACAACAGTTGGTGCTTAAGCCTAATGTGTGAAGACATGCACTTTGTACAGGCAGCCTCTCCAGCCTAAGACCTCTCTTTCAAGACCACATTTTAAAGAAGGTGGTAAAACTCCCAAGAAGTATTTAATGTACAAGTCTTACTGGGGTTTTTTAAAAGTAATTCCTCTACAAAGGTGGTGGCAACTGTTGCCTGTCCTAGCTACACTGCAGCCATAGTGTACTGATCATATGGTGGGGTCGAACAGACTGCAAAAAAACAAATGGACTCTTAAATTTTAGTAGAAAATTTTCAGAGTAGATTCAAAATATTGTAGTTACCTCCACTAGCATCTTAAAAAGGATATGCCAAAGTCCCTCTGGAAGACAAGAGGAACACCCCAGGAGGACATGCCAGAGTCTTCTTAAACAAGAAAGCCCCCACTAAAGCAGCCTGATGGCTTAGCTGGTGTCTGAGCAAGGCACAGAACTGCTACACTTTGCTTGTTAAGACAGATGCACAGTGCATACCTAGTGCCAGCAACTGGTACAAGCACTTGTTGGAAAATAGACTATATGTCCATAAGGTCCTCAAACCAAAACGAAGTTCCCCACATAAACCCTGTGTTCAAAATCGACTGCATGCACCAACTCAAATGCTTATCCTTCCTTTATGTCACGCCAGCCGCTGTAGGGGCACCAATTGCAAATCAAAGCATGTGAACAAGCGTGACATTCATTAGAGTTCTTTCAGTTCCTTACTCTGAGTTAAGGTATGCACACCTCTGCTCAACCATAGAGTAGAAAAATAAATAAGAGAATGCAAATATATTCTAACTCTGTGTGTGTGTAAATTAGACACAGTCCTGAGTGTAGAATCTGACACATTAGCTATATTTTGTTCTTTTTCATACTAGCTTTGAGGATCATCAGTGCTGTTACAGTTGAGGGAAGAGGTAAGCCATCACAACTTAATATATTAGTCTTGCTTGCCTTTCCCTATTTTTAACAAATATAGGGCTACTCCTTTAGAATAAGTTTTATAAATCTACAAACATTTTTAAAAGAAGTTTGTGGGAACTGATAAAGGCTTTGGATTCCACAGGAGCTCTTAACAACTAGCAGCTGTAAGGGGCAGCACCCAGAAAGCAACCCTTTTCTTTCCTCACAAAAATACATGCACTAAAACAGAACAAATTTTTAGGACTGGTTTACTTCACAGACCCTAAGGGGGAAGTTCATACAATACTTTTTCATCACCAATACAGATGTAAGACAATTATGTATCTGTTTTATTTTTCAGTGTTTACTTTGTACACAAATAGTTTTAGAAGCTAAAGAAAACTAAACATTTTTAGCATTTCCCTGAAGCCCACATTTTCTAAATGAACGTGAAAGCTTGGTTAGCCGACTCCTGCGCTTAACAGTTCAGGAAGAGTAAATTGAGGGCACTGGAATAACAAGCTTTTTCTGCCACAAAACAATTTCCTTTAAAAGCTTCCATATTATGAACAGGATTTGCTGTTTTATATTCAAGAACCAGGCCTTCTCCCATTTCAGTTTTGATTAGTTTGGTATCGACAGCTTTACCAGCATTGCTAAAATTAGTACTTAGTCTTATAACAGCTTCAGAAGGAAGGGTAGGAATTAGAGCTTTCAGGTCTATTGTTGATTCCTGCCCAAAATTGAGAACCATCATGAAGACTCTGTCTAGCCCATCCAGTTCCCTCACATACACAAAAACGTTGCTGTCATTCCAGATGTAGCACATCCAGCCCCGATGAAGGGGGAGCTCACTGTTGCGAAGTAAAATCAGCTCTCTGTACAAATTCAGGGTTGAGTTGGACCAGGTCATCTGGATCTGCAACAGTCAGCATTAACAGGGTCATTTCTTTGCACTGAACGTAGGGAATACCACATACCTCTCACACCCACGGCCTGCTGCGAACGCACCTATGAGATGCCATTTTTGCAGTGCTCTCTCTTCAAATTTGTCTGCAAATTTCACTGAAAAACTGCTTTTTCCCAAGCACTTCCTTGGTATTTTTGTAGTGGCAGAGAACGGGGGGTATTTAGGTGTGACAGAATTTCCCCAGCACTGTGTGTTCCTCCCATGGCGTCCTTACAATACCGTTTATCCAGGAGAAAGCCACAGCCATTCAAAGCTTGATACTGAACTTTTTTCATTGAGTCTAATTCTGAGGTCATGGGGTTTGTTTTGTGTTTTATATTTTTCCTATCTTAATTTTTTTCAGTCTTCAATTCTGGTCAGCACTGCCGATGAGCAGAATCTGTTTGATTCATTGCTCTACTTATGTTAGAGATGGTCTATGATAAGTTCTTGTTACAAGGCCAGTGCTTTCTATAGTAATAGGAATGAAAAAATAAAAAAGACAACCAGATTTCAATTTAGTATTAAAATGATTAAAAGGATGTTAAAGAGACAGATTGCCACATCTACACCACAATTACATTTGTCTGCTTAAATGAATACAGATGAAGTAGGTTCCTTGCTCGTGCAAGGATTTCCTTTTCTAATAGAATTCATGAGGATTCAGCACTTCTGCTTCCCTTGAATTTGTAATTACGACTAAGTATAAGTCAGCGCAAACCAGATACATTAAAATATCATTAGACCATTAGTCTGTCACATGTATAGATACCTACTTCAACATTGACACTTTGGTAGTCAGAGTGAACAGGTAACCAGCTACTGTTGCCTTCAGTAAAACCAGCATTGTCTTTGCCATCCCACTGCATGGGCGATTTCTCTGGCAAGGTCACCTAGAAAATAAGGGGGTGATTAGTGAATTAGAAAGTTATCCCTTGAATGGCACTGCTCACAGCTTCCAAACCATCACCATTTCAGTATTGCTTCCTTTTAGTCAAAAATTAATGAGGATGTAATCCTGCTTCAAATCTTACAAGAAAATAACAATCAAGACAGTTCCCAAAATGGAGGAGAATGGATGGTTTCATGTGGGGGGTTGGTCTCTTCTCCCAGGGAACAAGTAATAGGATAAGCTGAAACAGCCTCAGGTTGTGACAGGGGAGGTTTAGGTTGGACATAAGGAGAAATTTCTTCACTGAAAGGGTTGTCAGGCACTGGAACAGGCTGCCCAGGGAGGTGGTAGAGTCACCATACCTGGAGATATTCAAAAGACGTGTGGTTAGGGTTAAGTGGTGACATGGCAGCGCTGGGTTAATGGTTGAACTGGATGACCTTAAAAGTCTTTTCCAACCTAAAGGATTCAGTGATTCTATGCATCACTGTGTAAAATGTGGAATTCCCAAGTGACTCTACCAGGGCTGTCTCCCCTTGCAGAAGATGGTTGGATAGAAGTTTATGAATTGCAAGTGGGATACTCTGATAAATATCAAGACATGCAGTGAGTGAATATACAAGGCAACGTGTCCTAAGAAGAGCTGCTGTTAAAATCACAGTAAACAACTAGTAAATGCTATTCAGCATTTGTTGTTTTGTAACCATCACACTTTTCACCTTAGAACTCCTTACACTCGTATTTGCAAGGGGTACAATTTGGACAGGATTGTTTGTGCTAGAAAGATAAAATTATTTCCAAGTACAAAAACTTTATTGAAAACCAGCTTTTAGCTGATTAAAAAGTGTTGATGTAAAAAGCCTGAAGTTCTCATTTTGAAGAATTCAGAAAAAAAAAAATCTGAAAAAGCTTCCTCATTGTTATTTAAGAGCTGCCAAAAGATCTGACGCTTAAATTTAATGATAGAAGAGGGCATAAAATATTTTGCTCATACTTTGAGTGTTTGTTTTCCATGAAAACTGTTTTTCATATAAAGGGCACTTTTCAATACAATCTGTCAGAACAGCAGCTCAACAAAAGAAATTGTCACTTTGCTTTGTGACATTATAAATACCAGGTTTCTCCTTTTAGCATGTTCTGAAAAAGCAAGGAAGGGAAAAAAAAAAAAAGGCAGCCAAGTTTTCAACACTGGTAACACTCCCTTTCATCTTTACCTCTTCTAGTTTCATTTGAAGTGTTTCAAATGCTGGGGCAAAAAACTATAACCTGACCAAATACCCTCCCCATCTTTCGAAGTCACCCATTAATCAGGGAATCTTACTCTCCAGATTGAGTGAAGGGGTAGGTTTGCATTGTTACAAAGCCATGAGCCACAGGGCAGCCACTAAAAGAGTAAACCCTGAGGAATCAAGGGCAAGCCACTTTTCTGAAGAGTGTCATGCTGTCAGCAGTAATCATCAGCAGTAAGAAAATGCAGAAGATACTTTGACCTAGGTGTTCTCTCAGAGGAAATAAGGTTTCTTTTTAAATCAGAGAATCATTTCCTCAGACCTGAATGAAACAAACCTGACAATGATCCTGTGCTTCTTCAAGTACCTCTTTCCCTTTGATACAAAGCTAGACAACAGAGTTGGTAACATCATCAGAGCCCGTCTCTTTCCCTAACAGAGGCTTTCCACAGTGAAACCAGCCCCTGCCATGAGACTGTGTTCTCATAGTGCACAAATACGGTCACGAGAGGCAGAGCTGAGCTGTTCGCTTCTGGTCATGACCTTTTCCAGTCATATTCATACACCTTGGGCAACAAGACGCTACAGAAGTCGGGTATGATCATAGAAGAGACAAGAAATTACAGGGGCTGAACATGACAGCCTTTAAGTTATGCAGGTCATCCCAGTATGAAACACACAGACACTGTTTTAATCCCTTGACCTTGAATAGACTTCTGAACATTTCTGTAATCTAACAAACATCCTGTCATGGGTTACTTGCAGCTATGACCAAGTGAGCTGGGCACCCGGTTTCCAGGCTCATCTACCCAAACCCTTTATAGACAGTGATCTAAAAGACAAATCAAAAACCCCTGCGTGACAAGAAAAAGCCACTTCTGCTTGCCACCGGGCAATGCTAAGCTGGTCTGTACACACACCCCTTTCCGAAAATCCCTTCTCAGAGCTTGGGTACATCGGGCACACCTGTGGCTCAGTCACATGCCTTTGCATGGTCAGACTGAGATGCTGACTGTAGCTATTTACAGTCTCTCATGAACTCTGATTTCCTTCTAAATAGCAGCCAGGAAATAATGGACTTTGACATAGCGATTAGGGTACTCCTGTGGGAGGAAGAACTCTGTTCCTCTTGCCTCAGGTGACTGCAACACACCTCTCCTGACCTCTAGCCCAGGCCCACTGCATGCTGTCCAGTGGTTTTGCCATGGGGAACACAGAAAGCCATCTAAACAGTGAAAAACACTGGGTTTGGTTAACAAAGCAAAGTTCTTGTATTTTTGGAGGTTCTGTTACTCAGCACTGAAGAACAACAGAACCCAAGATTACATGCTCTTCACTTACGTTTTCTGATGCAATGTTCTCCATGCCTATTTCTTCACCATAGTAAGTTACAGGAGTACCAGGGAGGGTTAAAAGCAGCATATTCATAACATTGACGTACTCCTTCCCAATTCGAGATGAAATCCGGGCAGCATTAGGGCTTCCAACCTGAAGAACACATCATTCTGTTAAACACAACATTGTAGAACTCCACGCACATGTGAAATTGGTTAAATAATTCAACAAGGTAGTAGGTCAGGGGTTTTTTTCTTTTTCTTTCTTCTTTATTTCCCCTCCAGACCTGGGAGGACAAATATTTCTCATCTTGGTCCAGTGCAACCTTCTGCCCCAGAAAGTTTAGCACACAGAAGCCCTGCCAGCAGCATAAGGCAGAAGTAAGGAAAGATGACAAATAGCAACTCTCCACAATTACAGTCCCCTCAGATTTCTATCTTCTCTGCTGTGTAAAGGTGTGCTTGTTCTGAAAAGATCTCTTGCATATCCCTTGCATATCCCAAACATGCTTCCCAGCAAAGAAGACTAAAGATAACTGCCCTCCACTGCCTGCTCTGGTCTTCCCCAGCCCTGGGAGGTCCCCAGAATCCATTGCACTGAGACAGTTTATGGCCAAAATTTATTGTACCAATCCCATCCTCACTTGTGGTTTAAACCAACACAACACCTCATACTACACTGAAGGCACCGAGGGAGAGGCATGATCATAAATTCCCTTCTGTCACCCTTGCATATGGAGTGTAACTTATCGGAAGTCAGGACAGACAGACAGCTGACAATGCCAGTGACTACCACTACAGCAGCTGAGAGTTTCACTTGTTAGGTCACAGGCTGGACTTGATGATCTCAGAGCTCTTTTCCAGCCCCAGTAATTCTGTGATTCTGTAATTAACAGCTGTATTGGATATCTACTGTAGCTTAGCCATGGGCTCAGGCTGCTGCTGAACCCAGTGAAACCAATGGAGGTGGGGAGGAAGAACAGCAGCTATGAAGGTTTCTATCACCTATGAAGGTTTCTATCACCTATAGGTTTCCATCATCACCTATAGGAACAAGCTATTCTTAGCTGGTCTACAGCACTTACCGCCCAGTTTGGCCATTTTCCTGCAGGCATGTTTTTCATCCACAAGTTGACAGCTTCAAAAATACTGTGGCCTGATAGACTTTCCATGTTAATTAGGTTGAAATTTAAGGGAAAATCTGCTTCTTGGATAAAGCTTGTTCCATAATACATCATTGTTGTTTCGATGTCTTCCTTTTCGTCACCATTAGTACCCATAAATCTACAAAGAAATACAGAAGTACCCTTTTTAACTCATTCTTGGTTTGCACAGAGCAGAAGGAAGCTGGGAATGATGTTGGACATTCTAAGAGCCTGGCTCTTGTGTGCCTCAAACTCTGTGTGGTGATAAGGTCTGGGAAGACCTGTCTGGAGGGAAAAAGTGTTGATTGCTCTCAATGTCTTTGTGCCCCCCCTCCCTTTGGCTCCTTGCAGACATGCTCTAACAAAAGGAAGAGATAAGTTCTGTATAGGTGGGACTCTCTTTTCTCTAGTTAAGTGCTCCTGCCGACTGCACCATGGGGGAGGTGGATGGCAGGCATCACACTACTTCTAGCTCATGGAGCTCATGCAAATCAACACCACTTCCTCTGGAAATTGGGAATGCCACCCAGATACCTCAAGGGTATAAAGGGACAGAAAAATATTGATCGTTGTGCACCCACCACTGAAGAACTGAAGACTTGGACAGATCCAATGAAACATCACTGGATCCATGGGTGGTTATAACCTTTTCTCTTTATCTTACTCTCTCTCTTACTCCCTTCACTCCCTCTCTCTTTTCCTCTTTCTTCTTTCTTCCTTTTCCTCAAAATTTAGTATCCGTACTGTTTCTTGATTGCTCCATTAGGGAGAACTAATAAATTGTTTCATTATTGTTCCTTGGAGTCACATTGTTGTGACTCTGCTGCCCCGGCTGCCCTGCCATGCAGGGACAGCCTCTTGTGGGAAGGTCACAAAGATTCACCTCCCTTGTTGTCCACTGAGTGGGATGAGACAGATGTATAAAATAACACAGCATTAAGCATTATGTTCACTTCCCTCCTCCCCATCAAAAAAGTTAATGAAGATTAACAATATTTTGTAAAGCAGACACAGAAATATTTCTTGGAAATTTCTGGAGGAAAAACTACAGGAGTCAACAAAAGGCTGTATGTATCTGACTTAAGTCTTCTCTTTCCGCATCCACATCCACACACTCCAGCAGTCCAGCAATTTCCATGCTCTCCTTTACAGAAAGGAAACCGGGGGATGTCCCAAGTCGAACATGAGCCAGTGATGTGTCCTTGCAGCAAAGGCAGCTAATCATGTCCTGGGCTAAATTAAGAGGAATGTTGCCAGTTGGTCAAGATTTCCCTCTACTCTGCACTGGTGAGGCCACACCTGAAGTGTGGTGTTCAGTTATGGGTTCCTCAGTGCAAGAGACACATGGCCATACTGGAGAGAGTCCAACAAAGAGACACAAAGACCATTAAGGGACTGGAGCATCTCTCCAGGGAGTAGAGGCTGAGAGACCTGGGACTGTTCAGTCTGGAGAAGAACTCAAGGGGCTCTCATCAATGTATATAAATATGTGAAGGGAGGGTGCAATGATGATGGAGCCAGGCTCTTTTCAGCAATGCCCAGTGCCAGGGACTAGGGGCAGCGGGCACAAGCTGAAACACGGGACATTCCCTCTGAACACCAGGAAACTTCTTCACTGTAAGGGTGACCAAGCCATGGCACAGGTTTCCCAGGGAGGATGTGGTGCTCCATTCTTAGAGATATTCAAAAGCCATCTGGACAAAGACCTCAGCAACCAGACCTGGGCAGCCCTGATGAGCAGGGTGGTTGGACCAGAGATCCCTTCCAAACTCAAGCTTTTTGCAATTTTAACAATCTCTGACCACGTGTCTGACATGAACTGCACTACTAATACTATACAATAGTATTGATTGATCGATCAACCACAAGGCTGATTAATTACAGCATCTGTGATCCAAATGGTTGCCTATTCCGATTACTTCTGTACAGTCCGTAGATGCAGTAGAGCTACCAGGGAGAATTAATTTCCTTTCACTCATACATTGGGGAAGAGATAGTACAGACTATGCACTGCTATTTGCATTGGATGAAGAAAACTTTTTATGGCGTATTATGTTATGAAACAAACCAAACCACTTTATTGCTAGCAAAAGTGTGACAAATAGGGGAAAATTCACTGGCTGTACTAATGCTTACCTGTATCGGCCAGGTTCACTGCTGAACTGATTCATGGTTTGACGGAAGCTACGGACAATATCATGCATACCGACTTGCGTGGTTGTATAGTCATGGTAGAGCTGGGAATAGGCTGTGATAGTCTCCTTAAAGAAAAAAAACAGAATATCCCATTAGCTCACTAATATTTTAGATTTCAGAACTCTCCAAATTCTTCCCATCCTTTCTTGAGACAACACACCAGCACAGGTAAGAGGTAACTGAAATTTGTTTAGCATACCAACACTAACAGCCAGGAGCTGAACCACGCTTGAAGAACCCTAAAGACGATAGCAGAAGACTCCAATTATTTTGGATCATGTCCTACAAAAGGATGTTTACCCGCAGCACTATCCAGGTGAGCCCATCTGCAGCAGCAAGCACCAGGCTGGGAAGATAAACACCACTGTTGTGGCAACTTATAAAGGCAACTATACTTGTGGAGCTGACCGGTTTTATGTGATCCCCAACTCCATATGGGAATGGTGTTTTAATGCTGGCACTATCTGGGAACACTACCAAGTTCACTACCTCAGCATTCATCAGTGACCTGGATGAAGGGATAGAGTGTACCCCCAGCAAGTTTGCTGATGATACAAAACTGGGAAGAGAGGCTGACAAACCAGATGGCTGTGCTGCCATTCACTGAGACCTGAACAGGCTGGAGAGCTGAGCAGAGAGGAACCAAATGAAGTTCAACAAGAGCATATGAAGGGTCCTGCACCTGGGAAGGAATAACTCCATGCACCAGTACAGGTTGGGGGTAGACCTGCTGGAAGGCAGCTCTGTGGAGAAGGCCCTGGGAGTCCTGGTGGACAAAAAGTTAACCATGAGCCAGCACAGTGGTCTTGTAGCCAAGAAAGCCAATGGTATCCTGGGGTGCATAAAGAAGAGTGTGACCAGCAGGTAAAGGGAGGTTCTCTTCACCCTCTACTCTGCCCTCGTGAGGCCTCATCTGGAGTACTGTGCCCAGTTCTGTGCTTCCCAGTTCGAGACAGACAAGGAACTACTGGAAAGAGTCCAAAAGAGGGCTACAAAGATAATTAGGAGACTGAAGCATCTCCTGTACAAGGAAAGGCTGAGAGACCTGGGGCTGTTTAGCCTGAAGAGGAGAAGACAGAGAGAATCTTATCAATGCTTATCAGTATCTAAAGGGCGAGTGTCAAGAGGTTGGGACCAGACTCTTTTCAGTGGTGCCCAGCAACAGGAAGCAAGAGGAAGTTCCATCTGAAGATGAAGAAAAACTTCTTTACTTTGAGGGTGACTAAGCAATGGAAGAAGCTGCCCAGAGAGGTTGTAGAGTCTCCTTCTCCAGAGAAGGAATTGAAAACCTGCCTGGATGCATTTCTGTGAAACGTGCTCTAGGTGATACTGATTTAGCAGAGGCATTGGACTAAATGATCTTCAGATGTCTCTTCCAACCCCATCCCTTTTGTGATGCTGTGAAAAACAAATAGCATCAATAATGGGGTGCACGTTTCTGAATGTGACTGGCCCCCTGTCACTGTGACATACTGCCAACACAAGGGTTTTCTTTTTGTTTTGCTCTGTTTCCTACTAGCAATGTAGAATACATGCTAGTGACTGCTGTGGAATTGTAAGCCGTCACTCTCACCAAGGAGGTAAGAACTCTAAGCTTACCTCCTGTAACGGGCTCCCCAAAGACAACCAATCAACTGTTAAAATCACAAGACTGGTCTTTTTAGAAAATTGAAAAGCAAATTATTTTACACAGACATTTCAAAGCAACAGTGTCAGAACACAAATACTAAGTGTATGCGGACAATTCTCCTTCCACCCATAGCACTCCTGCTTGCAGGTATCTCACTGGTATCTACACCCTCAGCACAGGGACTTCTTTCTTTTACGTTCTCCTTAGGCTGAGCACCCAGGAACCACCTGCCTCCCACAGGACAGACTCAGCCAGTCTTCCTGAAACCACAATAGAGACCCAAAAGAGTAAAAACATGCTCTCTTACTCCATCAGGAAATACAGTAAAAAAGCAAGGACAACGTATACGTTACTGGATTGTCAGATTTGTTCACACGAGGCTCATCTCGGAGATGTGTTGCTTCCAGAAGGAATTTAACAGCGTTGAAACTAAATCCATCAATTCCTTTGCCGAGCCAAAATTTGATAATATCCTAGAGAAAGGTAAAAATTGAGAAGTACAAGTGAGCTCAACCCCTTTCAAAATAGTACTTAACTGAAAAGAAAACTAAACCTGTTAGGAGGTATTAATATGTAACAATTTATTTTTTAATACATACTTCAAATTTTACTAGAAGTTCATCATGTTAATCGAAGGTCAAACTAAGATCTAAAAGCACGTCTCACCGTTTCATCCAGTGTTAAAAAAAAAAAAAAAGACTGGTCTGTAGCTTCTTCTGTAATTAAGAACACCAAAGCCAGGGCATGCCTCCCTAAAAGTCATTTCTAATCTCATTCGTCAAAATAACTGGGCTCTGCTAAGTGCCCTTGTTGGTGAACATCCATCATGGCTGCACGCAGTTAGAATACATTGAATCAAATACTCAAGAACATGTTTTTCTGCACAGACCTTCTGCCACCAACTCTCTTTTTATACAATAGAGCTCTTAAAATGTTTTTCTCGCTTATTTGACTGAAGTGGAATTAATTTGTTTTCAGGCATATTTGTTGATTTGCAGGAACATGAAAAATTATTATCCAAGTTAACTGCTACTGATCTGCAATTTCCTGATGAAATTCAGAGGTTAGTCAGTACTAGTATGATTACATCCTACTTCAGTAGCTATTATATTACTACAGTTTTAATTGCTCTAGTTTTAACAATCAGTGATAAAGCTCAATCCCTCCAGTGGTTTCTGTGAATGTTCTTTTAGATCAGATATTTTTCTTCACCTGAGGACAAAAAGGTGGGGTTTTTTTAAAACTAACAAAACAACCAAACAAAAAGGCAGGTACTGGATTGCCTTTTTCTAAGCATATGAAGTACACTGATGTAGACAGATTGAAACTCCCTATCTCACCCTTATCCACAAGTCAAAGCATACCTTGTAATTCAAATCAGCACTGCTTTCTTGAAAATGCAAACATCTCTTTGCTAAAAGAAGGTGCCATCCCCATGTCTGATTGTCTAATTAACAGCTCCTTATATCAACAGAGTTAAAAATCTTCTCTCCACTTGAGTCATTCAGCTCTGTTTCAGCACAGGCTTCAGGACAAGAGCTTTACCTTCCAAGTCAATCCTTCCATTAATTGTTCTCCTTGACATTACACCCAAACTAAGTGCCTTGATCCTTGGTTCTTGATGAAGACTAGAGCTGAAAGCCGTTTAACTGCTTCCAGCAGCAGCAATGTTGGATTATTTGGGTACTAGCATCAACTTCAAAGCAGGTAACAGCAATCTTTGGACACAGAGAGAGAAGTACCTACGCCACTGTAAAAAATTCTGTCTGGACACCTTTTCTGTTCAATTTGTTTAATCCTGGCCATCCACATTTGAGAAAAATTTCAGGCTGGAATCACTGCAAGGAGCAAGTATCAGATAAACAAAGGGATGGAAAGTCTCTCACTTCAGAGAAGACTGGGAAAGCCCACCCCATTTAATCTATTTTAACAACAGCTGAAGGAGAATGCTGTTGGAGATGAAAAAAATAAGTATAAACAAGGGTGGGAAAAGCTATTTCAGCTGAAGGTCAGGTTTGATTCAATTCATAGAGAGCTAAGTATGAACAGTTTGCAAATAAGGTGAAGCTGAAAAGTAGAGGCCTCCTGAAGCATCAAACCAATTTTAAGATAGCCTTTAGTGGGAAGAGAAAAGGAAAGCGATCTCCTTTTAAAGTGGAATAGTCTGTTCCAAAAAGCCAGCAAGATCTTGTCAGGCACTCATGAGAGCAGGGGACCTAAGCCAACAAAAAAAAGCAATAGTTGTACCTTCTTAAAATCCAGAGGACTGCAACATCACCCACTGCCAGTACTTATACTCAATGACAATTTTATTCAGAATATTTTCTCCCCCCTTTTTTTTTTGGTTGCTAGTTTGCTTTTAAATTAAACAAACTTGCAGGAAAGTAGATCTCATACTGGAAGAATGACAGCATAAAGCTTGAATTTTGCTTGTAAACGTAATGTTTGTCTAGACATCTTTTCCTTCTGATTGTTTACATACACTGCAATCCTCAAATTACTTCCAGCTAGACTGTAAATTGTATAGCACAAATAACCAGGGAAAATAAGTGTGGAAATAACTGCTTTTCTGTTGGCACAACAGCAGCAGGTTACATACTTACATGGATTTCTTGTTGGACAGCAAGGCTGCGGAAATTTAAGTCTGGCTGTTCTTTCCCAAACTGATGAAAATAGCATTGCTTTCTCACATCATCGAACTGCCAGCTGGAATTTCCAAAGACACTCACCTGCTCATAGAAGGGAGGGGGATAATCAGAACTAATTTAACAAACATTTACTCCTATGCATACTTGAAGATGTGGTGCATTATGAGCATATAATAAAGCACAAAATCCCAAATCAGTCTAAATTTAGAGTAGATTTTAGTACTTAGTTTTTGTATTCCCATCTCCCACTAGCTGCTCTCCTTTTAGTCATGCTTTGCTACATGTATTTCTTTTTCAGTGTTCTGTTTCACTATTGTTTGTTGGTTTTTTTTTAAGTAGACTTTCACTGGAATTGCTCAGAAGAGAGGGAAAAACACGGGTCTGAATGTTTCCTTTGGAAATGTTCTTCCTAAAACTTACTAAAAATAGCCTTAGTTAACTTAGAGCTTTCTGCAACCTGGTATTATCTCTTTGAAGCACCAACAACAGTCAGCATGTTAAAATGTTAACTTTATCTAGTCATCTCTATAATAAAAGAGTCCTAAAGCTAAGATAGTGCTTGACTCTATGGTTAAAGAGAAATTACGCTAGCTGGTACAAAAGATTAGTCCCACCTTGAGTTTTTAGAATACACAAGTTCCTAATCATGCACCCATCAGTTCATATTTCAGATAAATATATTTTAAATAGGCAACACATTTTATGGCCCAATCACCTTCCAGCAAAAGGAAAAAAAATGCCCAAAACCACACTGTTTTGTTTCCCTCCTCACCAACTACAATTTCAGATGAGCTGAGATGAAGTTTGTAGAGCAGAGCACCCAGACACAGAAGGTGGCACCTGTGAACAACTTTTGAACAACTTGTGCACACCTATCTCTTTGTGTTTGTTTAATGAGTGAAGATTTAACACTGAGGTAAAGAAACAAAAGTAATTTTTAAAGTTCTGTTTAAAGCAGGCACTCCTCCCCCTGAGCTGGTTTACATCTCAGTCTGAACTAGCTCATTTAGTAACATCAGCTTGTACCTGTCAACAGTCATCGGTAACCCAGTGCCCACTGGGACAATTATGTTAACAGCTGCATCCAGCTTGGGATTTGCCCATATCCCTTCCCATGTTTACCCAGTTATTTGGGGGAGTGACCAAACCAGCAGCCTGTAGGCAGTCATGCCAGATGTAGTAGTCTGTGTACTTCCCAGTTTGATTGCGACTCAGCTGAAACCATCGGTGTTTGTCACTTGTGTGGTTTGGTATAAAATCCATTATCACCTTTAGCCCTTGAAAATCAAACCATAAAGACAAAAGTCAATTTGGCCTTAAGATAAAATTCAAATTTTTTTCTTAATGCAGTATCGAGAGTGTTTGGGCTTCTTCCATCCCAGACAGCTCACAAGAGAGAGGGGAAAAAAAAACCCAACACAAACCAAAAAACACAACAACAAACCCAACCAAAAACCAACCCACAAAAAACCCCCAGAGTCTGCAAGTATCTGCAACAGACCTTGTTGATACTGTTCTCCCCAGCCCATTGCTGAGGAGGGAAAAAAGGCAGAATCAAAAAAAAAACAAAACCAACCAACCAGGTTTTTGCTGTTACAAACCACTTCCACTAACTCTGACTTCAACATCCGTTTCCCACCTCCCAGGTGGGAAAAGATACTTCACCAGTCTAGCATCAGTGAACACATGTTCTTCCTCACCCTTCCTAAAGGCTAGACACGTTTTTGAAATCCCAAATGTTTTGGTGGCTGGCAAATCGTTTTCCATTCAGCCTAACAGCTGTAAGCGGAAACACCTGAGCAAAAATGTGGTCTAAGGCATAAATGCACTGACCAAGGATGCAATTGCAGGAAGGAAGCTTATGTTCCTTCACAACCCTGTAGCTGTTTTCCTGCTTTCTTCAGAAAGCAGCCATCAGTTATAAATTTTCAGCCAGACCTGATCCCCCAGGCCATCGGTGCCCATACTGTATGGGCCACGGACAGCACGTCAGCCCGCAATGCCACCATGGGGGAATTGCCAGACACACAAATAGAAATCTCAGGTCATAACCTAGTGTTACAAGATACACCTGTAGAATCAGTGCACATCTTTTTAAGAGTTATTTTGCTCAGAGATGCAGCTTACCTCTGTCATGTATGGCTGTGATCAGATCCTCAAAATCACTCATTGACCCAAACATGGGATCGATATCGTAGAAGTCTTCAGCTCCATATCCAAGGTCTTTTAAGGGGGACTTAAAAAACGAAGTGAGCCAGATGGTTTTTATATTCAAATATGTAATATGGTCCAGTTTTTCTTGGATACCTATATAGAAGAAAAGGGCGTTAGCCGTTTAGAAAAGACAACGTATTTTTGTTGAATTAAGTTTGCCATTGGGCTCTCTGTCACAAATGGTCCCTTTGATACACAACCACCCCTTGTTTTCACTGATCTCAGGTAGCAGGGCAATCCTGACATTTCTTCAGAGATAGCCTGAGGTCACAGAATGGAAACCATTCAAAGACACTTTTACAAGGAAGGTAAAGTAGTAATTAAACCAGAACAACAACAACAAAAAATCAGATCAAACCAAACTTCTGTTTTGTATTATGTAAATATTTATGATTTCATTTAATACATTTAACACTCACTTCTGTAAAAGAGTTCCTATATTTTGTTAAAATGCAGCAACAGCACTGCTTTCCCATGTCAAGGAACATCAATTAATCCTCAAACCACACAAAGGGAAGCACAATTTTAACACAAAGATCCCAGGCATTCCCTGCCTTAGGAGAAGTCTCTTACAGGGTTTTTCTGTCCTTTTCCTGTAAGGACACTTTACTCCAAACCCCCTTAGTATTTTTCAACTCAAATCTTTCCTATCTCCCTGACACGTCACTACTGGCATGCAACTACAGAAATAGTTTTTTTGTCTTCACTTGCCAGTGGAGCAACTTTACAGCTAGTGCTTCTGGTTTAGGAATCTACTGTCCACTATGGTGCTGAGCCTCCCTTTCTGAAAAGCAGCTAAGCTACTGATAAGCAGCATTGCCTCTTGGTATCAGGTACTCCTTCTCAATGCATTCCTGTAAGTGCAAAACCACCCAGACCATGAACAAAACTAAAAGTAACACAGTTTTAATTTTCCTCACTTTTCCTTATGGAAGGGCAGCCAGGCTAATAGGACAGAGTGCTCAGCATCACCTGTCCCCCTGACTGACCTCAGTTTTGGGAAGTTATTTTACTCTGACAGCAGTTGTGCTACTGCTCTTAGCCCCACATCTAAACATCTATTCTAACTTCAGGCTTATACTTTACAATTTGAGTAAGCAACTCCTAGATTTATGGCTGACAATGTATGTTGGCATTAATGATGAGTCAGACAACTTGTCTTCCCTTCTCCATTAGGGTGTCTCTCTACAGGGCTCTATGGTGATTGTTTTACTTTTTATATATACACGTATACATACACACACACACGCAGATATCCAAAGACAAACGCTACGCAGCTTGGCACATACCAAGGATGGAAATTCACCCACCTTTCAGATCCCCATTCCCATCCATATCGCTGTCCTTGAAGGAACGAGGATAGATCTGATAAATAGGGCTAGCCTGCCACCAGTCGAGGCACTTTGGAGAGAGAGCAATAATGGCAATCGTAGCGCACACAAGTGTGGCAGCAGCAGCAATTATGAGCCAGAAGAGAATCTCCCTGGTGACTCTGTATCGGGCTTGTCTGGAGAACTTCAGCAAGACTTCCTTTGGCATCCCCGCATAGGGCTTCAAGACCATCTCCTCCATAGCCTCTGGGTCCACATCAACCGCACATATTTTTGGTATTTCTTCTTGGCTACTGGTATCTGTCTCCTTACCATCAAAGGCCTCATTTTGAACAAATCCGTTGTTCTCCACACCTTCCTTCTCACTCAGCTCCATAGGTAAGCTCTTCGCTTCCTCCTCAACCATTTTACTTCACGGATCTTGTCCTTAAGACTCTGGCCACAGCAAGGAAGCGTTGCCAACACACCTTTGTTCGGTGAAATGAGAAGCAGAGTAATTAGCATCTGGGTTTATCATCAATCCTGACCAACTGGTCAAAGTTCAAAGAGACTAAAAGGGCAAAGTGCTCCAAGTCTTCTGCATAATAGGCATCTTCAGCAAGATAACAAAATGCTACAAGAAAGCACAGTCTTCCAGGGAAGTAAACCTATTGCTCCTACCAGCTAAGCAGAGCTGTATTTACTGTTGTTCTCTCCAGTACACCAAACATCTCTTCCTTTTGGCAGCAGTGGAAAATTTGGGAGGTTTTACGGGTAGAAGACTTGGTAAATACACAGCTTCCCAGGCTGGTCATGGTTTTCCTTGCCTAAAGCAGGCTGAGCATTAATGAGTAATTTGAACATGGACAGCAAGACAATGAGGTGTTGACAATGTCTGGCCCAAAAGCAACGACACAAACTAAGAAGAAAAGGTACAAAGGCCTGTTTCTCACATCTTAGAAAAACACTCAACATCCCTCCTCCCCCAACTAACCCAACCCAGCCCACCCACAACTCTTAAGCAGTAACAATGATAAGGCACATACCAATCCTGCGATTCACAGCATGTGACAGGTCGCTACACCCACAGCTATCTCAGGGTGAGGACAGAATAGCTCTGTACAGACACAAGCAAAAGAAAAAAGCCCACTACCCACTACTAAAATATATTTTATATCTTGTTTAAAGGAAAGTGACTTTTCCCTTCTCCCTCTTTCCCCTCCTATTTCTCTAGCCAGAAAAAGCACTGCCCAAAGTCTGCACAAGCATGCACAGGTTTACACATCTGTGTGCCCCAAGCCCCAGCTGCCCTGAAGCCAAGGAGCCCCCATCGGCCAAGATACCCCACCCAGCCAGGGTCCTCTGCCCAGGCATACCAAAGGAAACACAAAGCAATATACATTTGCCAAGGAGCTGCCTTATCACAAGTAAAAGCAAACACCAACTCACGACCATAGGGTCAGGGTCCCAGGGAAACTCCCATGAGCAACTGCAGTGGAGAAAAGGTTCATTTTGACCTCAGAAAAGTACTTGTTATGTTTGCCTCAAACCCTTCAAAAACCTCAAGAACAAAGGCAAGTCTCTCAGATCAAAACACTCTGCAAAACCAGTGTGATAGGGCTTGGCTCCTGCTGCAGTATTTATAATGGTAAGTAGTATGTTAAAAAAAACAAATAAAAAAGTTGAAGGACAGTAGCTGAAAAAAGTCAACTAGGCTTTAACATTGACAAGCAGATTGTACAGTAGGTATCCAAGTAGCCATGCTGTTTTCTTTGCTTATTTGGTTTTGGTTTATTTTTAAAATACATTCCCAGCCATAGCATTGTATGTAATAGGGCCAGCCACCACTCTGCTCATTCCAAGTCTTTCCTACCAGGTTAACAGGAACTGGGAACAACCTCCCTGCATCTGTGAAAAATACAGAGAATGTATTCATGCTAGAAGACAACTGTGTGACAAAACAGCAAAGCATGAACAGTGACATCGGATTTTTAGTGCTTCTTTTTGCTGTCTCCATTTCTCTCTAACGTCACACCCGACACGTGAGCCCACAGAGCTAAGGCAGTTCATGCTGTCAGTCTGCTTGGTACCACAGGACAACTGCATCATGCAGAACTTGCCACAAGTCACTGTCAGCATCTCTTTTGACGAATGAAGCCCACGTTTGAGGATCCTCACATTTACTATTCTGCAGCATGGGCACATACTGAGAGAAGGTAGGTATCAGAGTAGTTACATACTGGAGACACAGATCAGCACTTCTGCAAGTCCCACTAAGCATCTCTGGCACATCACTGTCACACAAAAGTATAATTTACAAATAGCTGCTCAATAGGCAATGCTACATGATCATGAGTAAAGTTGCAGTTTTGTGTCTAATTCAACAGCGTTTAGAGCTCATTTAATCGACTCGTAGCCCTGACTGTTTGCTCCTGCCTTGCATTGCCCCCTGACTCATGCCAAATGAAGCATTTAGGCAGCTGCACAGTGAACAGATTTGGCTGAAGAAAAATAATTTCATTCTTCAAACAGGTCTATTCCTAATCTGCTTAATCCCTGAGAGACCACACCAGTGCTTCAGCCAGCCCAGCACAAGGAGGAGGAGAAGGACAGACAGGAGAGGGACCACGACATAAAGCACAACCACTAGACCAAGCAACTCTTCAGTCAAATCATAGTCCTTTTGTCCCACATTCTTTTTACTACATTCCTGTTCATCCCTTACAGAAAGTCCTATCACTTCACTTGCAGGAGCAGAAAACAGTTAAGTCTCACACCCACAAATGCTGCTGGAATCAAAGGTGGGAAAAGGGTTTAAATTCTGTTAGCAGCTTGAAGTCTCTACAGGATCAGGGACCTAACCCCACTTCACCCAAGTACTACACCACTACTACCCAAAACACTGTTGAAACTCACTCCAATTGAGTATTTCAGGCCCCCTCTTTTCTTTAAGCCAGTAAACTTAACAGTGATAACCTCCTGCATGGACATGTGCACTTCCATCTGAAGATACAGGGAGGTTACCCTTCATATGCACACTTCTTACAACTGATAAAGGCCAATTTAGTATTTTGGTAGTCAGAAGCTACAACCGCTCTCCGTACATGTGGTTTGGAAATCGCTAGTTTCCCCTTCCTTGAACATCCTGCAGAAGTGCAATGGCCAGTGCCTGCTCTGCGAACCCTGCTGTGCAGGAATTGTATCTTCAAAAGAGCTCCTCTTGTCCTAATGTAATCCCCAAGTAACATTAAAGGCTTATTTATACCTTAAGTAGGACAGATCGTGTCTTAATTGCCAAGCGTCTGGCTGAAAAGAGGAGGATTATGCTGCTGTGGTAGATTAATGTACCGTGCAGGAGCCGGAGGCCATGTCTATAGATGAATCCATGTGCGCTACCTCAACCTTCCTCTGGTGGCTACAGGGCATGCAAAGATACAGGAAAACACTCTATTTGAAGGTTAAAACAGAACATAAACCATCCTGGAAACTACTAAGTAGCTGTCTTGTTACGCAGACATTTTTTTTAGAGTCAGACCATCTGTGCTTACAGCCAGACTTCAACCACATTTCAGATCAAGTCCATGCTGCTGTGCAAGAGCTGAAGCACAAGCAGGTACCAGCAGAAGACGGGTACACTTAGGGTGGACGTACGGACGTTGAATACAAAACAACATTATTCTAGAAAACCTGGAGGGAAAACACAGCCAAAGAGCTTAAAATAGGTCTGGATGATCAACTACTACAGAACCTAAAGAAAAAGCCCAAGAACCTAGTACTGCTCCTATGTTTTTCCTCAAACTGAAAATAAAAGCACACAGGTATTTTTATTACAGACTGGTTATTTTTTTTTCCCCCCCTTCCTCCTTGTCTTGAGGAGTTGTTCACCTTAGAATTATTGGATAATGGGAAACTGCAAGCTTCATCTTAAGAGAGGCAGATCACCAACATTTCCCACTGAGCTTTAACTTTTTCCTTTTATGTATGCAGGCACTATGCTTTTGGCTTGCTCTCAAGCAATTCTGGAATAGTTCCCTCCTGAGAAATGTTACAGTTTATCAGGAGTAACTAGCCAATGCAACTGCGTTAGTAGACTCCACTGAAAAAGCATTGAATAGCAAAGAAAACACTTTGCATTCTGTGCCAGTTACTCTGTTTACCTCAGGGTTAGCTAGGGAAACAAAACCAAAAGGTGTGTGGGCAGTAATAGCTGCTATCTCCACACAGATTGCCATGGTTATTTTCTGTAAGATGGAGGGGTTAACTTCCACAAGTATTTCTTATATATAATTATTTAGATGCACTGGCTGGCTAAGCAGCCTGTTGTTTGATGCTATACAAATGCCAGATAGCTTGCCAGTTACTCGATACCACACGTATTACACCGAAAACCATACAGAGAGGTGATTAAACACCCTAATGCGCTAAGTGTAGGAAGATGTTTATTGTTAAAAAGTTCTCTTGCTTAATGCTTTTTCATTAAGCAGTTTGTTACCACTGGAACTGGTCTAACGTAACGCACTTTACCTCTAAATAGAACCTCAGTATTCACAGAATCAGGGCCAGCTTTGTTAACTGTGTAAAGAGATGAACACTATGGCTGTCAGTTTTTCCTCAGTGTCTCACCCAAGACCGATGCATAATCTGACCTTTCAAGCTGTGTTTTGCTCAACACTAATAGAGTCCTCCCTCGACACGAAGGGCAGCCACACCAAGAAAGAGATGCTCTGGAGGAGTGAGTTTCCAACACAGTATCTTTTACCCTGGGCATGCGTGGGGTTTCTGCCTTCAGCCTGAAGTCCTGGGGGGTGGCAAAATGTGATTATGTGGGACACCATGACATGGTTTGGCAGGGTTTTTTGTTATTTTTTTAATGCTCTTAGTCCGCTAATGGACTATGCGATTAAAGGTTAATGGCATTATAAATGCTGTAATTAGCTACTGCTTGGCTCACGTGATGTTTCATGGGAAGGAGGCACCTGGCCCTTGCACCCCCTGGGTGATCAGCATGGCTAACTTCTCCCACTATTTTTAATGAAAACAATTATCTGCTAATCCTTGCCGTTATCATAGCTGCAAGAACAGCAGCATGCAGAGTTGACTCCTTCTGAATGCCCTCCCTTAAAGGGGGTCAAACACTATACTGTCACACATCCATAGAAAAACTTTTAAGCAAACTCCAGCATCCTCCAGGAGGAAGCTCACTCACACAACTACACCGTTCTCAATTTACATCGTTACCACTCTTTCCTTTACAGCATTCATCCATCACACTGCTGTCCTAGAGGATGTCAACTTCCCAAGAATTTTCTTTCCTAGCCTAATTCTTAAAGCCTTTGCCAGCAAGTGACCCAGACCTTGGTTTTTACTCTTGTATGAGCTGGGGATGTTCACCATAGTACTAAATCATGAAAGACTGTTGCTGAAGTTTTGATGGCTATAAACTTAAAAGCGACTTGGCATTACTGAAAGATGTCTGAAATGGGGAATTCAGAACACAGACAGCACAGCCAGGCAGCCCAATAGGATGCCAAACAAATGCTCAAGAATAAAATGGCATTGCACTGCATCGTCACAACATCTACCTTTTGGGTTACCAAAAGACAGCACCCCATCTCAAGCTACATCTATCCTTGCTGCAGCTTATCTCTGCCAACAATTAACATTCACTGCATAGTAACTGAGGAGAGAGATTTGGTCTGTTAAGCACTAAGCACTTTCTCATGTGGAAGGATGACAGGATTTTGAGGGAGAAGCTGTCAGGCAAGGACTACTGTGATCTGCGCCTGACTGCAGGGCTGACAGCACATGACCACAACTATCACCATATTATATAAGCTGTGCTGCTTTCCACAGTGCCTCAGTTTCCCCACCTGCAGGAATGACACAAGCGGTATCACAGTTACATGTAGCACTCCACTCAGCTTCACCAGAGCTTAGAGTTTACTACTTCCCTGTCTCTATCAGTGCATCCAAATAGGACTTCCTGCAACTAATCTGCTTTTTCACATATATCAAATCCACACCAGGCATTTTATGATCAAACCTACTCAGGTTGGGCTCCCCTGAAATACTTTCCTGCTGAAAGAGTTTAGCTCACATCAGAAATCTCCAGTCTTTGTACAGAAAGCTTCACTCTGTAGTACCGAGTTGCATCCCAAAGCTTTTTCAATGTCTATTTGTGACCAACAGTTCATTGACTCCACATTAGCTTGTAACAGTCCAGCAACTGGATCTGATAAACATCCAGCTGAATGCAAGTAGGTGAGTGTAGAGGAAAAAACTCCCCCCCCCCCCCCCACCAACCAAACAGAAAAAAAAACCCCAAAAAACCAAACCCGAAAGTTTTTATATTCAAGGAAGGGCCTCTCTGGCCAGCACAAACGAGACCCTGCACCAAGGAAACATTTCACAACTTTAGGAAGCCATTTCCAAAGCTACATTTACCATTCAGTGTGGACACAGGTAGCAGAAGTTAAATTTCACATTCACCTGATCAAAGAAAGACTGAAACTGAAAACAATCCTTACTTGCCACAAGTTAGAAGAACTGCTAAAAAAACCCAATTCCAGGTACTAACCTCTAAGCACCACCTACAAGTTTTGTTTGAGAATTGCCTAGCATTCAAGAATCCAGTTATCAAGGTGAAAGCGTTGCCTGGTGAAGGGCGAAGCAAGCATCGCCTGCAGTGAACACCAGCCCTCCCATTCTGAACTTCACGAATCCACTGAACTGCGTGGGCTCTTCAGGCGCCGTATCTCACATTATGTATCTGCGTCAAATAGTTCCATCTTGTTTATGCTAGTGAACTATAGAAAAATGGAACACCACATTCAGCAAGTATCCACTTAATGCATGTAAACCACCACCACCGCCTCCCGCATCACTCAAATATTGGAGTGACAAGTACCACACATACCCATTCCATCCGCTTCCAAGGATGATTAAAACAAGTGTCTGCCCTTCTTGTATGAAGCGCTCTCTCGCAGTTCTCATGCTTTGAGCTCTGCCATGCTGTCGAGGAGTCTCTAGTACCAAGTACCAGCAGGACTCTGATCCACTCAGAACAAGAACAGTTTGCATTTAAGACAGATGTGCAACAACATCTTTAAGTCAGTGATAACAAAACCCATTTTGTACATTTTCCACCCCCCTCCTTTTCCTTAATTTCATTTAAAAGCTTTTATTTAAGGCAGTTAAAAGCACAGAGACTACTAAGACCATATTGGAAGTTATATCTACAAGATAAAACTTCTTCTTTTCACTCAGTTCACAGAAGCAGCACTTGAAACACAGTAACTACATGTAAAAAAAGTTGCTGTAATTACCCACACACTTGGATCTCTTAGTTACATCCCCTTCCCCCTCCTCCCCCACCCCACCCGCTTGAAGTTGAGTGGGAAGTTAAGTGCACTAATTGTAATCTCTGAAACAACAGTATGGAACTTGCTAAATGGTTTTAAGATAAGGACAAGTAGGAATGAGATGAATGTAAAATATGTTTCACCATTTAAAAATTTCTCCATGACTAATAGTAGAGAGATGATGTCGTAAAGCACCACATTCCTAATCACCTCACACACTATTTAACAGAGTATTTCCTACAGCTATATCCTTCCAAATTAAATGCAGATTTAGGCGAGCTGTAAAAAGTATTTTGGTTTGATTTCTCAAATTCCCTGCTCCCAAAACTGCAATACGTTTTTTTTGTATTTTAAACACACTAGGAAAAAACACATCTGCTTTACATACTCACGCCAAAATCTTAATTGCACCATTAAACTTATATCTGTTTATGGACTGAAGATGACCACTGGGTAAAGGATCAAAAAAAATACCTCTGAACAGAAACATCCTCCAGTTTCTGCTAAAAAAATCCAAAATAAATAGATTATTTGCTCACGATTAAGCAGATATCCACCTTTTACTGTGTAAATAACCTGTCAAAACAAAAACAATATTCACAGACTAAATTCAATAGGGATGGTGTTAAGAAGTTTCCCTACAAAAATGGGAAATATCTTTTCATTAACGCAAGCAGACTTCAACACATATGCATTTACTTCAAAGTTTCCAACTAACTTATAAATATGAAACTACTGTTCTCATGGCCACCCCGCCGCCCCCAAACTACATCAGCATAGAAAGGTGTGTTTTCACCAGTTTCTTTTTTAGCACATTTTAAAAAGAATGACCATATTTTTTTTTTCCTGCCAGAAATTAATACTCTTGCAAGGAATATAACATATCCAAATATTTTTGGGTACCTTTTCTAAGTTCTGGACAGTAACTCCTGAAAGTAGTGTTTTATCTCTCAAGACATAGAATTTTCATTCTATGAGTTTCTGTCCAGTTTCTTTCACTTAAGCTTTGTAGCTCTTTCGAAGTGATAAAAGTAGATTCCATTTGGTCATTTTCTGACATTCTCTGAAAAACACTTGTTTGAAAACATCCCATAACTACCCAAGAGAATCCAGAAGCTTCCTGGAAAAGGCCAGAAATAGAAGTATTTCTGTATTTACAGACCAGATGAACTTCCAAGATCATCATGAAGAAACTCGTGAATTGGATTATTTCTAACATTTTAAAGATCAAACATACGGTCCTTTGAAAACGAAACATTACAACATAGCCTCAACTTTCCCACAGCTCACCTTAAATACCAACAGTCTGAAAAAGAAAAAAAAAAAAAAAAGCAGGCTAACAGTCATTTGTAAAACAATCTTGGCACAACAGAACACATTTTTTCCAACACTGTTTCAGTTAGTTGTCATAAGTCCTCAAAATGCATCTTCCTACTACAGTGCTTTTCTTCCCTTAATAGGGAGGGTAACTGCTTTCACAGAAAGATTACCAGACTTAGTGAGAACATCTTCCTCTCCTGCAAAAGCCCATCCTCCTGACTCGAACCCTTCACAATCTTTGCCAAGTTTTAAAAGCAGGTGTTGATGCAATTATTAGCTAATGTTAATTCATGGTCAGCAATCGCAGTAACAGTACAGCAAAGCTTTTTCTGTTGGATGTTCCTAGTCAAGCTGCGTATAGACAAATAAGGGCAGCCAAGGACAGAAGGAAGTACTCATCAGTGAAGGAAGTTCTCAATAAGCAGTCTCTAAATCCAAGCATTACAGCAAACGAAAGCTTTAAGGTTTTTGAAGAAGGAAAAATAAGGTATTCAGGGTAACATGACCTTTCAGATGTAAAAAGAGCAAAGCACAGCGGCACTGATTAAGCATGCACCAAAGGGAATGACAGAAATGAGATGACCTCAAGCAGCAAAGGAGTCACACTCATATTAAAATGCAAAAGCTACTTGTCTTTTGATCAACAGGGAAGCAGCTAGGTAAGTAGGTAAGACAGTACAAGCAAAGTATAGCTATATCAGATCTGTAGAGCAACAGCCCAAATAAACACAAGCAGGATGAGATCAGATGGGTGAACAGAGAAAGGGGTTACAGATCCACATGAGACCCCAGGTTCAGTTTTAACTGCATAAGCTGCATGCTTACCTGGATTACCTGCAAAAGTTCAGCAACTCGGATATTTTCTTGTAGCTTTGTCAGACTGCCTCCATCTCTGGAAGCATACCATGCAGTTGCTTACCTGCACGAGTGGAGCTACCTCCCTGCAACTTCATTTTTATTTTAGATGTAAAAAATTACTATAAAGTTATAGAAACAACATGCCTTCAGTACACAATCCTTAAATTTGCATTTTTAGCCCAACAAAACCCAAACCAGTTGGTAACTGCTTGCTATTGTGGCTTTTCTTTTTTTTTTACCAGAATAGACCTGATACCTCATGTTAGCTAGCATTACATTTTGGTTCATCTCCCAGAAGTAAAAATCTCCTACTAAAGCTTGGTTCGATGCTGTAACTAATCTCAACTTCCTATTGATTATGAGCCTTTAAAGTGCCAACAGAAAATGACTGGTTTTCTGGGGACAATTCTACTTTTTAACATTTAAGCCAGTGATTATGCCTGACATTATAAGAAAGTTTACAGATAAAGTTCACTCTGGAAGATACCAAGAAGCTACCTAGCCACTAACAGCTAGCCTGTCATGTCTTGAAAGACCTGACATTTTACCCATTACAAGCGTAAAGTCTAAGTTTTTTGTGAGTTGGGTTGGGGTTTTGGTTTGGTTTGTTTTTTGGTTGGGTGGGGTTTTTTTTGTTTGTTGTTTTTTTTTACTCCTTCACCTAAACAGTAAAATCGGCATAAGAGCTGTGAGAAGTATGAATACATTAGCCAAGTCCTGCAAAGGTTTGCATGCAGGCTCAAATAATAGACTGCATCTTCATGTGCTTAAGAGACTTGTACTGCAGTTAACTTCTCAAACAGGTCTTGGGAGAAGGTCAGGATGACACCACTTATATTTGCATCTATTTCTTTATTCCCTCTTCCCTTTAACATGTTAATGAGGATCAGTTAAAAGAAATCTTTATTTTGCTCAAGATTATCAGAGACCAGATTTGAGAACTGACAAGGACTACTTTGTCTTGTTTATAGGAGTCATAAATAGAATAGATACCCAAGATGGAAGAGACAATCCCCACTCTGTGTCCTACAGAGGTATGTTTATGTTATTGGGTGGCAATACAATGAAGAGAACATAGTTTTAAAACGAATGTTAAAATCGCCTAGTTATGGCATATACATGAACAACTTTTTCACAAATATTCAGACATCTCATACGAGTGTGTTTGTTTTGGTTTTTTGGTTTTCTTCTTCCAGAATGCTGAAATGTGAACAGTATTTTCATTAAACTAAAAACATGAATAGAATTCAGAAGCCAGGGGCTTCATGAAGGAAGGCAGTGCTCATTTAGAAGAAAAAAGATGGCTCTATTTACATTTTGTTGTGGCTAGGGAAGCTATGTTCCTTCTCTTTGAAAAACCTAGGTGATTTGCTTCTACACAATAAAAGCATAAAGCCTTTTATTTCAGGAACATTTTTTTTATTAGATAAAAAAACCCTACAGATTGAAGTGTTTCTAGAACTGGAGTCTATGGAGTACAAAACCCCTTACTAAGTGGAACAAGGTATTAAAATTGCAGTTCATGAGGAAAGCATGGAGGGAGCATGCTGTACAAGCAGATCCAACAAAAAAGTTCAAAGAACTTAAGAGAGCCTATAGACTCAAAAATCTTAAGGTTATTCATAGATATACCCATTCCACAGTAACACTAAGCATTCAGAAAGGTTATTACCATGCAGGTATCAGTAATATAGATGATTTCATTAGTAAGTTAAAAAAAAAAAATCTGTGTAAGTTTTAACACAAGTGTTAATGTAGAGGAACTTCTATCCAAAAACACTGTACAAAAGTAAAACTTTATAGGTCTGACCTCAGATTTCTAAGAAATTTCAAGAAACTAGTATACGAAAAAGTCAAGTTTTATTTCAATTTTTAGGCTTTAAATGAATGCTCTCCCGATGATGGAGTAAGACTCGCTCTTTGGGTTGGCTTCAATGCTAGAAGCTCTCAACTTTGTAGTCTTTTGTCTCCCACAGAGAAGCCCACTTTGAGATTTTTGGCTCACTGTGCCAAAGAGCCACATTTGCTGTAGAACAAACACAAACCCACCTCTAGGAAACACCTCATAAATCCTATCTGGTTATTTGTTTATATAGAACAATTACGTCTTCTTGATCAATTCTTCTCAAGAAAATATAAAGCATATCACACTGTTTTAGCAATCCTTTATTGAAGATAACAAGTTGGTTATGTTCACTGTATTGTATGAAACATCACAATATCATACTGGGAAGGTACTATCAGTACAGGGTTGGACCAGAGCGGACAGTCTGAACAATAAACCATTTTGCATTCTTCATTCCCTATCTTTTTAACAACCCCCAAAAAAACAGTAAAGGGACAAATACCTGTTAACATCATCATTTAGAACACTTTAACTTACAAGGCTAAAATCTAATGAATAAATAAAATATACTGTGGCAATAATCCTCTCTAGACCAAAAAAAAATTAGATACACAGTGAATCAAAATGATTGGGATAGCTGGCCTTCGGCACCAGTATGAAAGAGCGTGTGGTTTTTACAGACTCACCATGGGGATAAAGTTACAGAAAAATACCATGAATTCCATTTCACACAAAACCAGTTGATGACTGTCATTAGCTTAAAACTACACACAAGGGCAACTACATCCTCGCTGAAACACAGTTTAAACAAATAGGAAAATGTTTACAAAGGCATCCACAGCATGTAAATCATGTACAGATGGATACATTCATCGTTTCCCCTCCCCAATAGCTTTTATTTTAGATAAATACTTTACTCTTCCCCATCTTCAGCATTTACTGGACTCATTACATGCACAACTCAAAGAAGTCAGAAAAAAAGTTAAGGTTATTGCAAAAATAGAATTAAACTAAGAATCTTCAAGTACCTTACATGACAGCCACTCTGTACCATGCCCATTGCTTATAAAATGAAAGGTCATTGAACCCATGAAAATATCTCTAATATTTTCTTAATTTAAAATAGATAATTTTAAGTGTATTTATAGTAATCTCAAAGTGATAATTTGAACTTTGAAAATAATGCAAACAATTAAAAATTATACCCATATTACACAAGACTTCTGTCTGTATCTTAAGCTGAAAAAAATAAAATCAAAAAACTATAGAAAACCACATATAGAACAAAAAAAAATTTACATTATAATAAAGGCAAATTTTCAGCATTTTAAAAAAACCTGCAGCTGTGAGAGATGTCAAAGCAAGTCACTACTAACTATAAATTCATCAGTTTGGTTTTAAAAGATTTTCTCTAGCAAGAGTTTTTAAGGGTGTGTTGTACACATGCGTAAAATTCTTACTGTTTTTAGATGCCTAGAATCTTCATATATTATGCCAAATACACTTAATCTTCAAGCAAGCAGTAGGCAACGTATCACAATTTGGACACCGCAGGGAAACCTAACGGTCTGGTAATACAGGTAAAACTGGAAAATTAAAAAAAAACAAACCCAAAACACATCTGATAGCGTATTGCCCAATTGAAATTACTTCCAAGCCACAGAGCTGCAAAGCCTTTCAACTCGGTAAAGTGAAGAAAGTAATGTCTCAGCCAACTACTCGTACTCTCTTGTGCATGTGTTGCACGTTGCATTTAGCCACAGTGTATCTTCAGAGAACACCTACAATCCCACGCACCTCAGGTACATATACCAATCTGCTGAGAGAATCATTCTTTCCTTCCTTCCTTCTCAGGGACAAGAAGTTCATTACAGATGTAATCAGTATGCCTGAGGCTGGTAAAAATACTGTAGTACAGGCAATGCTAAGAGTGGCAATATCAGAAAACACAAAAATGAACAAATGATGGAAAATTCTAATATCTTTCTGCCCATTTCACAAAATGTTGGAAATCCACCAGAATTTTTCCCTTGTATTGAAGAAAACAGATTTAAAAGTTTGTTTGTTTGTTTTTTCCCCCTTTCAGAATCAAAAGCATTTTAGTAGATTTGTAAGGCTACCACGGATCTTCTAGATCTCCAGCACCCTACAGGAAAAGAAGAGGAGAAACATTACTACTCATCAGTACAAATGAAAACATTCTGTTGCACTTTGGATTTCAGTGGCATAATTCGGTAGAACACTAGCATAAGACAGATAACACTTTCCTTTTTTTTCCATACCTGTCCACTTCCACAAACATTATCTGTTCCTCAACTTCACGAGGCAATCCACTTGTATATAACATAAATCCAGTAAAGCTATTACAGCATAAAGACTTAAACCCAAGTATTATCTAAAATTTTACTAAATCATGCCTATCGATAGATACTACAGACTACAAAAAACCACAAACCTATAAAATATTAACAAACTCCTCTCTTTAGGTATTCCTGGTCTACAAGAAATTCCCACAGGCTCTTTTTCATTTAGGCAGTGAAATTTGTACCTATTTTGAATGAGGATATTTTTGTGTATTGTATTATGGACTCGTCACAGACACAAGAACTCCACGTTTAACTTATCAGATTAGTTACCACCACAGTAAATTCCCAGTATTATCACTGATCTATAATACATACATAAGTTGTTGTACATGAAAGGACACAGAAAAGATTTGGTAGAAGGATAAACTTAGGTATAATAGCCAGTTTATTCATTTATATGGTTACTGTTTAACCGGAATCTGAGAAACATTGCCCAATTAAGAGGATTATGATGAATGTGCCAAAACAAAAATGAATCAATATTTGTAGACACTACAATCAGTATCAGAAACTACGAACAGTTTAAAGTCATGTCAGAATAGCATTTCAAAAGGAAGTTTATTTCTTGCTTAAAAGAGTCAATATGCATACAGATATTATTCCACAGCATACTCTTTATTTTCACTCAAACACAAATCCTTAGAACTTGACACTAGGTACTAAATCTAAGTACATTTTCATTTCTGTATATATGTTATGCTACAACCTGGGAAGTAATAATACAGTTGTCTAGAAAAAAATTAACAAAAACCAGTATTTATGATGAATAGTGGATACAATCCAAATTGGAAAAAATATCAAACATTTCATGAAGAATAAATGACAAATCTAAACCATAATAGTTTTAGTAATTTAGTTGTAATATAAACTATATACAATTCAAATACAAACACAGTATATGATACTAGGGGGAAAAAAAAGACTAAAGAATTCGTATAATTGAATTAGCACAAAAGATACAATTAAGATGCGAATTACTTCACAATTAGCAAACATATTCCATCAGAATTGTCATTCAAGAAAGTACTTAAAAGAAAAAGTTTTAGAATCTATTTTTGCATTAGCATGTTAGATTGCTATTGTTGGTGCACAGGATAAAAAAAAAATCAAGATCTCAAATGAGCAGTTAACTGCTTGCTACACACCATAAGATGCAATTACTATAATATAGTAGTTGAACTTCTACGGAAAAAAGAGTTTTGTATAAACAATCTGTACAAATAACTACAGTAAAAACAGACTTCTAGGATAGAAGTGACAAATGTTGAGATATAAACAAAGGAAAATACGCCAAGTGAAGCGAAGCATTAAATCCGCTACGTAAAACATTATGTCTGTTTATCACTCATCCCTGAATCTTCGCTTGAGCTCTGCGTTTCAGCAAGGCGATTCCCAGATTCTGTGGGGGTGTCTGGTACGGGGTCACTGGGTCCAGCATGAGTATCTGAAGTAGATGCTGCAGCTGATTCAGCAGTGCACTCTTCTCCCTGCATCTTAGCTAGCCTGTAACTAGTCAGCATCTCTTCCAGGAGGTGGCGGTAGTTCCCCCTGTGATTAATTCTCATTTGCCTGAGTGCTTCCAACAATTTTCCCTGCGTTCCACTTTCCTCGGCTTCGCCAGGGTCCTTTTTTTAAGATTCAAGACCCCAAAAAGATCAGTATTAAACTAAAATACTTTCTGAAAACATTTTAAACAACACATTCTTTTCTGATAGAAAAAGCATCGACTTTGCTCTATTTGAATATAAAAGACCTTAATAACAGCACATATCTTAGAACAGGATCATCCATGTTTGTCTATTTTACACAACATAAGAAATGATACCTATTAAAAAAGCATTTTTAATACTTTCAATTTAGTTTGAGCTAGAGTGTCAACATGGTACCTTCTACCAATTAACTCCATCTTGATTCAGATTGTCTTTTGTTGCATACAGCTGATATTCCCCACAACTGTGGTCAGTTGTCAGTAAAAAAATTTGATAAAAATATAAGCTCTGTTAGCCATCAGGTCAATATTTTTAATTGTGAATTTCTGCACAGCCAATAGTGACACAGTTACGTGTAAAACTTGACTAAAGAGGATAGATTACTGCTAGCAGTGCAGTCAATGCATCACATCGAAATAAATGCTTAGAATGTTACAGAAAACAAGCCCTGATTAAAGGAGTGGAGGTCTCCTCTGCAAACCAGTTACTTGGCTGAAAAAAATGGGGTTTCCATTTTTTGGTGGAGTTTTTTTTTCCTGTTTTTCGGGGGTTTTTTTTTGTTGTTGTTGTGTTTGTGGTTTGGAGGTTTTGTTTGTTTGTTTGTTTTGCAACATATCTGTTACTGGGCTCTGACACTGACACTAGATATTTTAACTTACAAGTGCTAAAGCAGTGCAGTTGCTTTAAGGGAATGGTATGTGTTCAATTATTAATATCCAGCAAGTTATCAAGCTAGACAAATGGCACTGTATCTCTGGAAGCTGGGAGATCTTGCAGTACATTAGAGGAAAAATCCAGACTGCCTTGTTCTCATGCTGACCTCATTTTTTATCGTCACCTAGTCCAAAAGCTTCATAAACTACAAGTACTTCCATCACTCATTTACAAGCTTAACAGCACTGTTAAGACATGATCGTGTGTTCAGTAAGATTTTTGAATGCTGTAATGTTGCTGGAACAGAAGCCCCAAGATTGACTATCACAGTCCCAAGTTAAAAAGGGAACAATTTTACCACAACAATGAATGTTACTGTATAGAAAGCTATTTCTCTAAGATTAATTTGTTGCACAGACACGTTTCTACTGTGGTTTGATGGTCTTAGCCTGAGATGTTTTGACTCCCATGTATTAGCATTTTCATATTCAGATGCCTCTTCAAGAGCCCAGTGAGAAGCAAGTTAAAGGAGGTATTTTTAATATATGAAGTGGGACTGCTTTAATGACTCATGAGCATGAAGTCAGTGAAAACTCAGGGCATCAAGATGAGGCTACAGATGTATCCTGTTTCTTATGTTTTGAAAAAAAACAAACACAAACCCACAACTATTTTTGTATGTAGCTAGTATTAAACAAGGCAACACAGATGAAGAGTTGCTTTTTTTTTTTTTGAAGGTCAGAGAACATCTAAATTCTGTAGTTCCTGTACCACATCAGTTTTGCTCTGAGGTTGACATGAGCAAACACACACCCTGAATCTCCACATTTCACAATGTTCAGCTCTTTGAAAATTCTTTTGGGAGACTGAAGAGAATACTTTCGCTTCCATGCAACTCTGAAGAGTAAAAGCAATAAGAAATGTAATAGCAGCCCTGAGATTCCTAAACCATTCAAGTAACAGTAGGAATCGAAGTCAGAGTGCAGTTCATGTTTGATACTCAAACTCACATCCTGCTTTGCACTGCACCTTGTCTGAGGGCAGGCTATTCAATGCTTCCTTCATCTCCCTCAGTGCTAGTAGACAGGGAACCCCACAGACAGAAGTAGGGCAGAGACTGCCTCTTTTATATACTATTCACTATATATATATATATACACACACACACACACACACACACTAGAACTCTGAGCTTGCTAATGATATGTGGCTAGAACAGGTCCCTGAAAACTATGATTATTGTGCAAATTAGCATTTGTCTGCCTTCATTTTCTGATTCAACTTACTGCTACTGACCAGAGAAAACAAGAATTTCTCCTAGCTGTATTTAACACAAGCATTCACAACTTCTACACAGGTTATGCTCTGTTAAATTATGTATGCAAAAAGGGCTGTGTATTAGGGATTGGATTTAAAACACTTAAAAGTGTAAGAATTTTGCACATTTATGTATTAAAAATTATCCATAGCACCCTTTAATAACAAGTGATTTATCAAATTGCCAGATTAGAGATTTAGCAAAAGCAAAAAAGAAACTTAATTCATTTCAAACAAGATAAACACAGCATTAAAAAAAAAAGCCACTCAAACTATTAACATAGCCACTGTAATTTTAACATTCTTCTTTGTATTTTAAGGATACATACACACCTAAAGTAGCCTAATTGGATAGTAGTCTCTGAGTTTTAGGAACACCTAAGAAACCCAGATGGCCAAAGAAGTAGAGCCATTAGAGAAAGAGTAATGCTTTAACTAGAATAACAGCTCAGTGGTATTGTAACATCACAGTGATTACAATTATTTTGCTATGAAGAAGTTTTTAAATTCCCTTTAAAGATCTGAAAGCACCAGGCCACAATACCTAACAGATTGCTATGATTTTACTTGCACTTGTGAAGGCATAAGCCACAGCATCCTTTCGCTCAAACACTGGCAAAGTGCAGGGCTCTCTACTGCCTTGGCTTTATGAACTTTTTTATTTACTCTGCTGAGCTCAAAAGAAACAAAGAAAAAAACAACCAAAAAAAACCCCAACCAACCAACCCCCCCCCCCAACAGAAAAAAAAAAAACCAAAAAGCTTGCCTGCTATACCCTGAAGCCACACTAGTGATCTCTGAATACTGCTGTAGTAAGGCTTCTTTCACTTGTCAGTCTCTCACCTAACACATCTCCTCTTTATTTAGGCTATGTGCTAAAGATTCTGACAACGCACATCTGAAGAACTGGAAGAAAGTATTCTACAATCACAGCCTGGACGACAAAAAAATTCTAAGCACAACACTAACTGATACCTTTACAGAGCTAAGTAAAAATGAAGCTAATCTAGAAAAAGATAGCACTTTGGTTTTGATTTATACACTAAGAACATATTTGCAAAGTCATTATGATCCAGTTCACAGTAACTTATGGTAACTAGTTTAAATTGTTCAAGGCTAAAAAGTATTCTCTTTATAAGAAAGTTGTATTCTCAAGCACAAAGTTAATTTGGTTGTTTTGGGTGGTTGTTGGGGGGGGTAGTTTTGACGGGTTTTGGTGGTGGTTTTGTTTTGTTTGCTTGGGGTTTTTGGGTTTGTTTTTTGTTTGTTTGGGGATTTTTTGTTTTGTTTTCTAATTTTTACTCAAGTACATTACTGTTTTAGCAATTACTAACATTACTATATTGTTGAGGTAAAAACAGGGGTTCTAGCCTTACATAAAATCACCAGATGAAGATGACTGCCACAGGCAGACTTTCCAGTTAGTAACAGCTGCATTCTGCACTGTGCCCATGCTCTAACAGCCACGTGTACACTGTTAACTACACACAGGGAAAGATTTCCAAGCGCAAGTCAGAGCACTTCATGCTCTGCAGACTCAGCATCTATGTCTGCAGTTCATAATTTTCCATATGAAGATCTGCTCTTGCTTCATACTAGTTTAAACAGGGGCATTATTAGTTGGGTTTTGGTCTCACTTGGCAATGTCATCACTGGGATGTACTGCGTTTCCTTCCTACCTTTGCTTCCTGTTTAAATATGAGATGTGTAGCAACATTATCACAGTGTTTAGACACTGTGAAGAGTCTGACAGTTGAGTAACTGAAGAGTTTCCTTCCCTTGCACCACAGTATTCAGTTCAAAAGACTAAGAGATTGCCACATATATACCTGGCACTGAGTAGACTAGCAAGGCAGTTGTGTTTTTATCACCTCAGAGATGAGGCCCACTAAGTTCTTCCACTTCAAGGGTAGTAAGATAATTCCTACTTGCTGGGGAAGTGCAAACAGGAATTGCATCCTTCACCCTGTGGAGCATCCTCCTCTCAAACTGCTCTCTGGATCAGATCCACTTAGGATGGGAAAAAAAAAAAGTACTGACTAGTAAATGACACCTTACCACAAGACCAAACTACAATTTAATCCACTTTTTAAAACATTATTGAAATTTGTACTAAATGCAACAGAAAGCAAAGTTTACAAAGTAGACTGGAGTGTACTACTCATATTTTGTATTCAGGAAGCCAAATTAAAAGAACTCAAACCAAATACACAGGAATTCTAATGGCAACAAAGGTCAAAGCTATTAATGGTAATAAGGGTTAGAATTATATTCTTTTATGAGTAACTTGCATATTTAGTTCAGTTACTTCATTTTATTAAATTATAATGGAAGATGTACAAAAATTTCCTGCAAGTAGCCAACAGACAAAAGCATGCTGTATTTTCAGCAAGCTTGCATGTGTAATGAAAAGTAAATTCAGACTTAGAAAAGATGCATCATACAATATTTCTAGAAAGTTACCATTAGACAAACTTTTTTTCCCTTAAAACAAACAAACAAAACCAAAAACCAAACAAAAAAATCCAAAACAAAAAAACACCACCCCAAAACAAACCAACCCAAACAAACCAAAACCCATCAACTTCAAACAAACAACTGTGCCTTAATCTTCAAATAAACCACTCTGACCCACAACTTTACCCCAAAACAAAATCATGGCCAAACGTGAGAAGTAGTAGCAGGCTGATAGAGATGCAGAATTTCCTGAAGTACTAAAGCTGAAAGGAGGAAAATTTTTTCTAGCTTGTTTTGAGGTACTGTTGCATAATTTGTTGAAAGTTAAATGAAAAAATGTATACTCTTATCACTTTCAAAAAAAAAAGTTATGAGGTTTTTTTCCTGCTTGTACTCTACCAGAAGAATGGCCCCTTCCACCTACACAAGCTTTCTAACTTAACAGAATAAACCAAATATAGGTAGCTAAGAGATGACGGGGGGAAAACCAGTAATAATTAAAGAGACTGCATATTGACAAATCTCAAGGTGCACAACTGATCAATTCAAACTATTTTCATTATAATGACTGCCTGACTAAGGTCCTTGCAGTCATCTCAGAAGACAAAAAAATACGATAAAGGATTTACATAGTTCACAAACTGTACAGGAAATTACAACGTGTGCAAAAGCAGTGATTTTTTTTTTTCTTTTAATCAATTCCTCAGTTTTCCAAAGTAATTTTCAACAAATTTAACTGCAAATTATATGAAGACAAGTTATTACTCTCTATACTAATATTAAGAACCACCTAATAATCAGGCTTGAAGTTACAGTAGACCATATTTCAATACATTATTTCAAATTAAACTTAGCAGGAACTGGGCAGAAGAATTTAAGCCATTTTAGAAATCAAAACTGAAGAAAACTAAAATCACTTTACACTTTCACTCAACCACTGCACATGGGACATTTAAAGACAGTGTAAACACTAAAAAAAGCAGTCAATATTGGTCTCATTATCTTTTATATTCAGTGTACCAAGGTCTTACACACTTAGAGAAGACAATAGGAAGTATCTGCCCCCTCTTCTACTATATTTCTAGACAGCAGACATAATATTTAGATAAGTAATGGATATACTGACCATAATTTCTGACAATAATAAACTATAATTTAGAAAAAACCCTGCAGTATTGTCTCGCAGGTTTGACTGAAAAAGCAACAATCAATCAAATGCTTTACAAGTCTTTCAGAACTGGCTATCAGTTTGCTGTCTTTTTGAGGATGAAGTTCTGTATCAGGTCCCTTCAAAACAAGGTCAAAATCATTTTGTGCTACAATACATATATTTTGTTTACAATACTTTTTTGGCAGGGATGTACATTTTTGCTTAATATATGGCACTACTTTGATGTTCTCATTAACAAATAGGTGTGGTAAAAAAATGGGAACTTACCCCCTCATTCTCTCTGTGTGGATTCAGCCTACTATACACAGCTTCAATAATATTACGCCTAAAGGAGAAGTTTAAAAAAAACAAAATTAAGCACAAAAAAGGATTTTAAAACTTTGAGAACTTTAACAGTTTGAGCACAGTAATAATTTCCAAGCATTTAAAATGTTTTACCTTTAACCTCCCTCTTTAAAAAGATGAAGCCCCCCTCTCAGTGTTTTTACTCACTTTCAGTATGATGTTTGGGGACTTAGCAGTAAGGATTTGTACAGTCTAAGCAAAGCAAAAATATTTTCTTACCTTACCATCCCCATAGTTTACCTCTTTGCATCTTTAGAAGTTCCAGCTGCAGTCAGATATTGCCAAAAGCAACACATAAATCTATATTTTGCTTATTCTATTAATTTTTTTTCAAGTCTGATGGTTTTCTTGCCTTATTTCTTCTAGATGTGAACTTAAAGACAGTTGGGTCTTTCCCCATTTTCATTACATATACACAGGTCACTGCTTGCTATGAACTTTTGAAGTGCAGTGCCTAAGAGTATACAAGCTCCGAGATGTGTTGCCCAGTGTCTATTCACACTGCAGAATTTAAAAACCCAAATGCCACTAACTAGACCTTTTTTCTGATATATAAGGCTACACCTTCACAGGCAGATAAAATAAAGCACAATAAACTTCTCAAAAAATAAACCCTTAAGTATAGACAGACTTCTGAGAGAAAAAAGGTTGTGTCCCTAGGTCTTCAAATCACAGTAAGAACTGGGAAACATTCAGAAAAGTGTAATGTATATGGCCAAAAATTGACAGCTTCAACAAACAAGAAGTGCTAGATAAACTAAGTCTCTCAAGTCTGGAAATGGCAATCTACAAAACTGATGTCCTACAGAATGCAGATAAGCACCAACTGCTGACTTCCAAAGAAAGAGCGTAAGAGCATCAGATGAAAACAACAGCAAACGTCTCAAAAATACACAGTGATGGCTCTTGATGGAACAGGACTTTCTGCCCCAGAATAGAGAGACTCCCTGTGAACATATTTAACTCATGGAAGAGAAATTCTAATTCGTTAGGTCATAAACTACATAAAGATCAGGAAGGATGTCAGCTGTACAGAATCACAGAATGATAGGGGTTGAAAGAGACCTCTGGAGATCTAGTCCAACCCCCCTGCTAAAGCAGGTTCACCTACAGCAAGTTGCATAGGAACACGTCTAGGCAGATTTTGAACATCTCCAGAGGAGGAGACTCCACAATCTCTCTGGGCAATCTCTTCCAGTGCTCTGTTACTCTCAAAGTAAAGAATATTTTCCTTGTCCTCAGATGGAACTTCCTCTGTTCCAGTTTTTGCTCACTGCCCTTTGTCCTATCGCTTGGCACCACTGAAAAGAATCTGGCCCCATTCTCTTCGACAGCCACCTTTTAGTTATTGATAAGCATTGATAAGATTGAGTCCCTCAGTCTTCTCTTCAGGCTAAACAGCCCCAGGTCTCTCAGCCTTTCCTCATAAGAGAGATGCTCCAGTCCCCTAATCATCCTTGTATCTGAAAACTGAAATAATAATGATAGGGGAAATATTTTACATGTTTTCCTGGTTTTAGATTCTTCCCTAGGCAACTACTGTCAGCTATACTGTGGACAAGACAGAGCTAGACTGACACTTGGTCTCCTCTAGTATGGTGATGTTCTTCTGTCACACTGTGGGAGCAAAAGCACATTCAAAATATAAGAGTTCATTTGATGAATTGAATGTTCCAAGCATGTCCCCTTCTGAGACAAAGCAATAAATCAGGTCATCTTAGTATCTGGTGTCCAGCATCAGAAGGTATTTTTCCAGTCATGACCCAGCATTTAAAGCAGTACCTACTAAAATTTTCAGAACTCTAGGAGATGATTTGTGGACCAGTGAATGCAAGGGACAGTGCATCAAATCTCAGGATAACCACTAACCTACAGCACTGGAATGAAATCGGCATTTACCTAGACACATTACACCAAGACAAGCAGTAGACAGGCACAGTTACACCTAAAAACTCAAAGCCTCAAGACACTGGTGTTTATGTCATTTGTGCTTGTTTACACATAAAGGTTTTTGGGCTGTATCTAAATGAGCACCAGGAAAGAAGTTCAGAATTAAAATTCATAATGACACTTTCAAAAATTACATCAGATATGAGAAATCCACTGAAGAACAACTTCTCCAAGGGCACATCAGTTACAGTCAATGGCTTCAGAAGAAATCTATAAGGATTGCATGGCTGACCTAGTATGGGATCCATCAGCACGCATGGAAGATTTTCGTAGAGGAAAGAACGTAACAGAACACCTAGACAGTCCAAGCAAGGCTGCCATAGAAGCAGCCGACAGCCACTGCATAATCAAGACTTAAAACTCAGCCTCATGGGAATTTTCTTATCTTTCAATTCACTTCTCTTTCTTTGAACAGCATATTTCTCTGCGCTTTCCTTTGATGACAAAACACAGGAGCAAGATGCTGAGTGTAAGAACTAATGCCCAAATGACAGGGCAGCTCAGGACTTTAGTTTTCTTCAGCAAAAAATGGCCATTCTTTTGGCAACATCTGAAGTTGCTGGGGGATCCAAATTAAGCCAGAAGACAGTCTTTGAAGAGTAAGATTTTCAAGGATAAAACACCATTATCAAGTGACCACAGCAGAAATGACACTTCTGGATCTCCTGAGATCTCCTGTCTCATAGATTGAGCCAGTAGAGGCTTTTATACAAGTGAGATGTGTGAAGGAAGTATACAATACCAGTAGTAGTGGAGCTATGTCAGAGCTCCTAAGGTTTTCAAACATACTCTAGTCAAGGCATGGCATTTCTCCAGCTTAGATGTACTGAAAATCAAAAGCAATTTTAACTGGTGATAAAAACAAGCATGTCGGCCACAGACAAGCTCTTTCTGCAACCTGTTGAATCCAGGTCTTGGGAGTTCAAACAGAAGGACAATGTGTAAAATCTTCATAACCTTGTAACATCACAAGATAAGGACCTCAAGACAAAGGGATTTTTGTTAGGACTGAAGTTTTAATTTACATGGTGTGTAGTTTTGAGTTGTGTAGTTGTACTTTCTCAAAACTTACATTCAGGAGCTCAATCCTGCAAGTACAGTTAACTACATACATCACTGCCTGCATCCTAAGTTTGAAGGCCAAGAAAAAGTTACTCAAAATTGTACACTATTCTCCTAAAAGAAACTATGGGTACACCTCCTAAGTTCATTTTTTTCTGTAATGCAGGACTTCAGAACTCAAAATGAAGAGAAAGGCATCAAAAGGCAACTTCTGAACCTCAGCCCATGGAAAATGTAACCTTGGTTACAAATCAAATATGCAAATGTTCCAGAACAATGAAGCAGTAGATAATGCAGTTATCAGTGAGCAAGACAACAAAACACACCAACTCATTCAGCACTTGGGAAGCACTAAGAAGAATAGACACACCACAACTTCTCTGAATGCTTGGAATGCACACAACTGGAGATAAAGGTCCAGAACATACAGGTACTTTCAAAGATAGAGAAAAATAATCAAGGTAAACAGTATGCTCATTATTAAATACACACAAAGAAAACAGATGTATACCCAAATGTTTAGAGGACAGGACTTGATATTTTGAAAAATAGAAAGATTTCAGAAGCAACATGACCTATGCCAAGGAACAATAATGGGTCTCACTGTTAAGGGGAAATCCAGATTAACAATTGCTTATGTCACCCTAAATTCTGTTCATTAAAATCCTTAAGATTGCAGGTTGTTAGAACATCACCATTAGCCTTCCCACAAAAAACCAATGCAGTTTCTGAATGGCTATTCCAATTAAGTTTTAAAATGCATATACTAGTTCAATATTCTTGCTTATTTAACATTCAGTTTAAGACTAAACAAAGAAAACCGATTTTCTTGTAAGAATCTTTGCTGAGCAAACAAGCATTGACCCAAATTTCTTTCTAATGGATGAATACTAGGTGGTAGAGGGAGTGAGACATCAAGAAAACTGAACTGGTAATTTGATATTCTGGTTACATTATTGATAGTTCTTAAATGTAAAGCAATAAAAAGCCAAGAATAAGCGTTGGGGTTTTACTCTTTGTTTTTTTGTTTGTTTGCTTTTTAATTTTTTTTTTTTTATGGCCATATGGAAAGAGTAAACTTGTATGTTATGTACCAGAAAATGCTCAACCTGCTTCCTCTTACTGTTACGGAAAGGGAACAGTGACACATCTTTATGTACTACAAAAGGTAAAACTAGATTAAAATATAAAAAACCCAACTTTTTTTCTTTGAGTATAGCTATTTTAAGAAAGCTTTAAAACATTTAAATGTAAGTATTTGTTTCAGTGAACTAAACAGTTCAATAAATTCCAGTACTGTACTCACTTGCCAGCTAAACCACCTCCTGGTGGTAAATTAGGGATATTCTCCGCAGTTAAAATACGAATAACATGAGCAAGATCAGGCATTCCTTCTTCACCCGATTTCTCCATAATTTCTAATTTAAAAACAGAAGAAGTCCTTAGATCACTGGATTAATACCACCCATTCCTTAAGACAAGATAATATCACTTTTTAACAGAGACATTATGAAAAACTTACATGCAAACAGGAAAACATTCTTCACATTTTAGGCAAACTGTCTTTGCATGGTGGAACAAAGCTATTCAAACTCATAGCCTGCCTTTCACAGTATGCTTCTAGTCATTCTTTCAGAGAGACTCAGAAGCAGACTGAACTGGATGAAATATGCTGGAGACAACAGCCCATTCTCTTGCAGAAAGAAAGGCAGCTAGGATTCTGTTTCAGTTACCTTCCCATTGCACTGTGAGACATACTCCAAAGTTACATGCTTTAACACCAATGTTTCCCAGGAATTCAGTTACACTTCATTGTGAGTGACATGTTTTATTCTCAAAGGTCTGATTCTCCAGTGCATAAACCCCAAGACCATCATGCCATGAAGCGGTATATATAATGGCCCATTATCACTCAAGTAGACAAAACAGAAGATAGAACTGATGACAAATAATCAATAATACTTTTCCTTTAAGAATTAAATACTGTTTCACACAAGTCCAGTGCCAGTACTTTCTTCTGTCTCGGAAAAGAACTGCCTAAGCTCAAGTAAATCTTTACATGTTCTTATCCATCAGAGCAACTGAAAAAAAGTAAACATGTAATAGCTGCATACACATTCACACAGGCATTAAAACTACCAGCTTTCAGCCTCTAGTCATTAGCTACTACCATTGCAGAAAACAGTTCAAAGTTACCTACAAATTGTAGTTGTATGAATATGTTAAATATTTTTAAGAAAGATTACTCCCCAACCCCCACTGAAAATCAACTAAATTAAGGAATAGAGTGCTATTTCCTGCAGACATTGTTCTAGATAAAAATTCTTTGTTTGAGCTACAAAACAAAAGAATTAAGAAGAATGAATCCTCTCAAATATCACACTAAAGAAAGCTTCTGTCAGTCTGCATCTTGGCTACTATTCAAAGATAAACAAATCACTTGGATTTCTTACAATGAATTGATTATATTCTGGATGCCTGGTTCACAGTCTGCAAGTACAGCCAGAAGCAGCTACAACTTGAATTTCTGAAATTAGTAGAAAAGCACATCACTCGCTCACTTTAAACACCACATCCCAAGTTTCCTGGTATTTAAACCTCTCTTGATGTCTAGCACCTATCTGGAAAGCAAGTGATACATAGGCTTCTCTCAGGAATACCAAAATCAGCACAGTGCTCGCAGGGCATTTGCTTATTCTGTATCAGGGAGATGTGTAGGAAATCCCCCACAAAGCAATTCTACTTTTAGAATAGTTTTACTACCCTGTAGCAAATAAGGCACTATGCTTCTAAGAGACATTTTAAAGTCAGAACCATGCAATTTCTAAAGAGTAAGCCAGGTAAACTACCACTAGAAGTGATTAAACATTCTGCCATGAAACTTTACGTATGTTATCATACATCCATCAAGAATGAATCATGGCTAGCCAAGGAAACCACAGCTGAATACGTATGCTTGCATCTTAGGATTTTCATCACTTCTTCTATACACATTCACACAGATGAGCCACAAGTCCTCTTATATGTTGCATCCTTTTGTGCAGTTCTACCTAGCTCAAAATAGATTGTACCACTACAATACAGTTTTGCTGAGTCACATCTGACAGGAAATGTGTCTTACACATATACTGCTTTTTATACCAAGAGCACATCTGGTTCTGTACATACTCAAAGTAGACAAATAGCAAGAAGTAACAGGAAAGGCTACAAAAGTAAGCTATTACTAAATATTAACGCAAGCATAAGATTTTTATATCCTCTAAAAAGGGAATTAAAGCAATCACAACTAAGGATTGCTGTACATTTCTGGGTATTGTAAACTTTTACTTAGTACTGTATAACCACTTCTCTCAGTGCTAAACTGAACCTCAAACATCTTCCCTCCAGTTCCAGAAGGTACCAGATAAGGAATTCTGGTGTCAGAGACCATCCTCTTTTTCTTTTCCTGATATTAGGGTGAATAATTTAATCCAGAACATGTTCCCTCTTGTCAAATGAAAAAAAACCCTGAACAAAAACTTCCTAATAGAAAATCCGAGAATAAAGCAAATGACCAAGCATGACCTTTTTTTCATTACACATCAGTTAGCAGAAACACACTGTGGATTTGTTTGACAAAAGCCACTAGAGAAAGAAACCAAATGTTTTCAGAAAGAGATTTATAGGCATTTACAGCGTTTTCACCTTTTATCTCTGCAATGTTAAGAATAACCCTGCAATTATTTTTTTCCCCTCAATGTGCAAAACAATTGCAGAAACTTTTACATCTTCATTGTTGATGTAATTCGGACACTGAAAGGATCATTGTCCGATATTATCATATATGCAATTCCATGAAAGTCCACTCTGAAGTCAACTACTTAACTCCTAAAATACTTCTCAATAAAAGCTTAACACTTAACTCAATTACGCATTTTGAAAATCCAGACAAGACTTTAGTTTTATAAAACTCAAGTCCCAAGCAGTCGTCATTGCAAGAGAGTCATTACAAGCTCTCCATGTTACAGTATCTCCGTTGATTCCCAGCTATATGATTATGACAAGCAAGCTTTATATACAGTATATATTCTGCTTACATAAAATGCACCATCCAACTCACTATTACTTGAGTATTCGTCTACTATTAAGATTGTTTAAGCCTACATAGAACACATGTCCCTATTTATGATTGGGTGTAGAGGGATTGGGGGAGTTAGTGTGTTTTCAGTTTGGTCTTTTTGGTTGGTGTTTTTGAAGTTGTTGGATTTTTTAAAAATGCTTGCCTGATAAATCTTTTCAAATAAACTGAAACGTACCAGAGAATTCAACTGACTGCTGTGCCTAGTTTTCCTCTTCCTGTAACCAAAGCTTGGATCTCGAAAAACAAGAAAAAACTGATGCCCTGGTTTCAGCTGGAATAGAGTTAATGTTCTTCCTAGCATCTGGTCCAGTGCTGTATTTTGGATTTATGATGAGCACAATGTTGGTAACACACTGATGTCTTATTTGTTGCTAAGTAGTGCTTACAGGAGGTCAAGGACTTTTCACTTTTTCATGCTGCCCTGTCAGTGAGGAAGCTGGGAGGGGACACAAGCAAGGACAGCCGACCTGAAGTAGCCAAAGGAGTATTCTGTACCACATGATGTCATGCTGAACACCAATACTGTGGGGAGCTGGCTGAAGGGGTAGCAGCCCACTGCTTAGGAACTGGCTGGGCATCAGTGAGTGAGTGGTGAGCAATCACACTGTGCATTGTTTGTTTTGTACACTCTTTTTTGTTATTAGCTTCCATTCTTTTCCTGTTCTATTAAGCTGTCTTGACCTCAACCCACGAGTTTTACCTTTTTTTCTGATTCTCTGCCCATCCCCCTGTGGGGTGGGGAGCAAACAGCTGTATCATGTTTAGCTGCCTTCTGGGTCTAACCACAACAACAGAGAGCACAGTAAGCAGCATTTGAAAGCAGAGATAAGAAAAGACTGACCTAGCATAAATTAACTACCTTCCAACACATCTGCATGACTTTGGAAATGAACCAGTGAAGTGACTCAAAACAGAAGCATGGCTGTAGTCACCATCATAAACGATTCAATCACAAGCTACTGGCTACAGTCTCATAAGTATTTCAGAATACTTTTGAATTGGCACCTTTGGAATGCAGTTAAACACATTCTGTCAACCTCAAGACCCAAACTAGCAGATGAGCTTTGGTATATAGATCTTCCACTAGAAATCTCTGTAAACTATCACTTGCTGAGTTTGGTTTTTAATAACTCTCTTCAAACAATAACTCCGTTTTGGTATTAAAATAACAAATCTCTTAACTCTGGAAAGACCTTATGGAATGACTACCTCATCTCACTGTACAGATACACAGGATCTTGGCATTCTACTTAGGAATGAAGACACAACTACAAACGTTACATATGTAAGCACCAAACTGCTTTTGAACAAAGTTTTGGTTGTTTGGATTTGTTTCTTTTTAAACAAACAAAAGCATGCCTCAAACAGTGCCTTTCTTTCCAAGCCAGAGCTTAAAATGCCCAAAAGAAGCAGTGAAAAAAAACCTGTTGTCTACAAGGTTTGATAGATTAGTCCAGTCAGCTTGACATTTAAGCTCCATAACAGAAAAAAAAAAATATTCCATGTTGAACAGTGTACATTCATTAAGAACAAATACTACTGATCAAACTAGAATTGCTTCAAGACTCCCAGAGGATTTTATACTAAGTTCCAATATTGCCCCAGTTTAAATTAGTCACCGTAAGATGAGAGTATCTAATAAATACAAGAGCTTGTATTAGAACTTACTAGTTCTACAACAAGCTTATTTTTTCAGAATGTTTTTATCATAAGTATAAATAAAATTGCTCATTGACTATCAACCAACCACACATAACTTGTGAGCTGTTAAACCTTTAGCAGATAAAGAAATGTTGCTGTCCATATTAAATTCTTGTATGCAATACCCATTATCTGCCTTTTGAAAGTGTCATCATCTACTCTAGTATTTTAAACAGTAAAGCTACTACAGATTCTCACTATATACAATCACGTGCTGTAACTCAACACAGATTCTTGGCTTTAGCTGCCTAGCTTACCAAGTTCAGACCCTCAGTACACATCAGAACTACAAATAAAGTATAACAAATACAAATCCCTGAAGGGTATCCTAAGGTGTAAAATATATTTTAAATGCATCTAAAGAAATACAACTTCTGTCTTTTGACAGTAGCTAGAAGAGATAACATGGATCTGATCGTCACCATCGCATCTTATCTACCCGGCTTTCAATTTTTAGAATTAAAGGCAGTGTAAACCTTTCAGGCACAGCGTTTTTATGCACTGCTTTCCAAACTACCCTTTGTCTAAAGATGAATGCAGAACTCATCATGGCAGCTGTCCTTTCCCGATCACAAGGATGTTCCCAACTTACAAAATTTTTCCATACTACTCCAACACTAGAGATCATTCTCATAATTCTCTTCCCTTCTCCCACCCCCTTTTTTCTGTTAAGTTGAAAGTATTTCTGCTCACTACTCAAACCTCTAAATTGGACTACTTTTTTAGAAGAACTTAATACCTTTCCATCTAATTCTCCCCACACTGCTTAGTGGTTTGAAACATTGTTAAAGCTTCTCTGAACCACTTCTGAATTAATAATACTTCAGGCACAAATATAAGGCAAAAATTGCAGTCCTACAACTTCATAGGGTTTTTTTCTTTTGCTTATTTATTTAAAATTAAGGAGACTGTGTCAAGAATCACAATTTCATATTATTTCTTATGAAGGTAAAACTTTGTTAGAAAATGAATAAATATTTCAAGTTCTTCTGAAGTCAGAGTCTCATTTTCTCTGCTTCTTGACAGAATTTCCTCAAATATTCTCTCATTCCTTGCTAAATGCTTGACGTTTAAAGGCCTTGCACTCTGCCCAATTAGCAGAACACAGAATGACACAGGGAATTCATGCATTAAAAAACCAAACAAAATAACCAAGATCTGAAGCAACAGAAGTCCAAGGTTTGACACAATTCATTCCACTGGAGCACTTTAAGCTTAATCATTTTGAGTTGCACTTGAAATGGCTCTGCATCAGTTCAGACTACAATCTCCCCACTTTGTTTTGTGTGTGTAGTATTTGTTAAATATGACAGTATAGCTAAAATACATGTCTGCTATTTTGATAGGTTAAAGTAGTAACTCAATTATGCTACAGCACTGCATTGTTAGTAGCAAACAGTGGCTCCTACATCATTCTCAGCTAATCCAGTCACTCTGATCAGCAGTTACTTGACAGCTTTTCTATTAATCTTCTTAACGTTCACTTATGAAAGCAATAAAGCACACAGCCTTCCATACATTGTTCACCTATTTGCTAATTGAGAGAAGAGACACCATGAAGCTGGGAATACTAACCAGCAACCCCTGTGTGCACACCTGACTGCCGTCAGTGATGGTAACTGGCTCCTGGCTCTCTCCCAGAGACTATTAACAGCTCATGTACTCTACTCACACATAGGAAGATAATAGGTATTTATCTTAACTAGTGTCATCTAGGAAGCCTGGGATATAAGCCAAGTTCATAGAAACATGCCTAGAGTTAGCATTTGAAGTGACCATTAGGTCTCTAATCTCAACAGAAACTAGAAATACGCAAGCCATTTCAGTTTAGACTCCATTTAAACACGAGGGAAAGACCACATGCAACAGTGGCGCACTCAGAGATAACCGAATCATGGCCTAAAGGCCTCCTTAAATATATGTTTAAATTCAGGTTTTTTACATCAACTATCTAAATTACTGTGACATTGCGGTAAATATAAAAGAACTTTTAAGTTCCCCTCATTTGGTTAAGAATGAGTACAAAGAGAACAGGAATGATTTCCACAAGTTGTTTCACACAGATGAAAAAAAAAATGATAAAACCTCTACATTAAGTGTAATTTCTAGCATTAAAGTAAGTTTGAGATTTTTTTTGATACTGAAGTGTCAGAACAGTTGATCACAAAAAACAGGGTACAGTGGCAGCACATACATTTCCATATGGGTGTGACATTTTACACCGAATTAGTGTTAAGAAAAGTTCAAAATTGTTATCTATGGGATTTTTGGTGTTGTACACTTGAAGATTTCTGTTATCCCTGGACCTACTGTGCAGTATTAGTTCTCATTTACACCTAATGCTGTTTTTTTGGATACGAACTACTTTCTACCAAAAGTGCATCCAATCAGTAGTTTCAGTACGCATTAGAGCACACTGAAAAGGCAGTGGATACTTCAGATATCCAGATAACCTGAAATTAAACCAAAAGTAGCATCGATCTCCTACGTGATAGTGCTGGACTTCTGTATTAGTAGTTCTAATCAAACAGCCATAAGAAAGGAAATTAAGTATTTTACCTCTGCAGATTATACATGCCATGCTTGGGTGCCTGGAAAGCTTCCAGATCCACACTGAGAAAATTTGGTTTGTCACACCTCCTTTCATAAAAACTGCTCAAACTCAGGCAGCCAGTGGTCAGAGCGGTGCTTTATGTAATGGAGACCGTGTTACAACAGTCTCAAGATGATGGCTTTATGCTGGTTCTGACCTGAAGTCTTAAACATCTTGGCACCAAAATTTAACATTACTTTAATAGAACTTTGCTGAACAGTTCTGTAGACTACCAATATCCCATTTTTCAGTAAGAACACATAGAAGTACTATCAGGGCAGCAATATTATAGCATAAAGTTAAATGACTTGCCTCAGCACTTGGAACAAATACATCCAAGAAGACTACACGACACATGTATCTACAAAGCCACCACCTCTTCACAAAGCACAGTTAAACTCGCATTTAGTGATCAGAATATTGTAGTCAGGCTTGAAACGAGTCAAGAAAGACTGCAAGTTCTCAGGCAGCTTTCTCTTCAGTAAACCCTTTCCTTCCTTGAATACTGTTGCTCTAACCAACAGCTCCAACAAATGCACTAGTAAACTGCATCACTGTAAGAGTAACACTGCTTCAGTACTCTTCAAATGCGATTAGAGAAGTTTAAAGAATCAGAACAAGGCTTTCAAGAAACTCTGATGACTGCTTCTCTCCAATGATACTACTTGAAGTATTATCCCACCAACATTTATAACAGCAAGACAAACTGTTGCAAAAGCTTGGTGTTTTTCATGCCTGGGTTCCTCATGAAAAAAACCTGTGCCAACATAAAACAGTTTTATAAACAAGGCATTTTCAACATCAACCTTGAACTTCAGCCAATTCTGCCAAAACAGAGTTTTACCTGGATTACAAGAATAATTGCGAAGACTGAAGAAACCAGAAAGCCATGACATACAGCTGTTGTTAAGCCTTAAAACCAGTGGTAAAAGATTTAAATTCTAAGTAAGGGTTTGAAACCTTGCTTCAAATATCAGTTTTTCCTGACATTAATAACACTGCAGAAGAGGAATAAATATACAAGGGCAAGCCTTTCATTCTTAGCCAGCCTAACTTTCCTTTAACTGTTAAACTGCTAACTTCCTCTTAAAGGAAGAAGTTGCATCCAACCTTTAGGATATGCAAAGTGTTGTAAAACAAGTAACTAAAAAGGAAGTTTATTGTGAATTTAGTCCTCAATTAAAGTACCAGAAGATTATATGGTTTTTATTCACACGTATCCACACTTGGTAAGCACTCAAAATGCAAAGGGAGGATTTAAGGCTCTTGAATTCACAGATATTTTGATAATTTACACTCATAAAAGTACATTTTTAAAAGTTGATAGTGTGAAAAATAACTCACAGCTGTGTGAAATAGAAGCAGTTAATAATGCTTACATAATTAGATGAGTTATCCCTCCATAAAAACCCAGTACAGCTTTTTCTTTTTGTCAAAGACTTTCACAAAACATAGGGAACAAGTATCACAAGTATCCCTTTTAATATTCTATAAGCAAGACATGAACAACATCCCAGTTGAGTTAGCTGATACAACACTCTGCATGGTCAGCGGTTGCATTTTGTCCTGTGAAGACAGAAGTAAAAACCTAAAGCTGACATTAAGAAACTGCTCATGGAATACCAGGATAAAATAACCACACAGCTTAACACATTTTTCCTCACCCACAAAAATTTGACCCAACATGTAGTGGCATGATGGTTTTCAGGGTTTTTGTTTTCATGCTCAAGAATTTTATGTCAGGCTTTCTAGTGAACAAAATGGATTTCTTACCTTCAACCCGTGATTCCAAGTACTTATCCAACTCAGCATCTTTTTTCACTGCCTCATCTGAGACCTTGGGAGCATTTGAAAAACAAACTAGTACGATACTCATGTTATCACGACTCCCCTGTATGACAAGGAAAAAAGAAGAGTTAGGATCTTTAGTCTTATTTTTCATTTGTCTATTACATTTTTACTTGTTCGAAATACACATGGAAAAAACCCTACAATAAAACCTTATTTTGATTAATAAGAACCTCTAAGTTTCCCAACTAAACTAGTAAAGAAAATTAATTTTTTATTGTACATTCTTAAAGTTTAAAATATTTAATGGACCTACTTACATGCCAGTTGTTTAAAAATTATATTAAATAGGTCAGAAATCAGTAATTATTTAATGTTACTTTAATCCTAGTTAAAAAACAACTCATGATGCAAAACAAAATGCTGAATACTTATCCTAAGGCTACTAGACCAGCTAGCTCCAGCTACTCATTTAGCTCCATTTGAGAGCATTCACCTAAGTCATTACATTCAAGTCTGTTTATCGTAACACACCTGTGTCACATATGGCACCTTGAAGAATGCACAAAATAGGAATTAAATTAGTATGGCCAAGCTGACAAGTTATCATGTGTTCAGCAGCATTAGCCAACAGCTCTTTCAGATACTAATTTTAATGCCTGTTCTACATTAGTAAGCTCTGATCCCACGTGTCTGCTCATATTTAACTTTCCCCAACCAAATTTAAAAACAGAGAGTCTAAGTCCCTTACAAGGAGATTCAACAGAACCACAATTTAAACTCCTGTTTTGAAATCAATATGTTAACGTTTTTGGGTGGTAGATGTTTAAGTGCCATTAGTCACTGTACATTGTTTCGGTGTAAAACCAACCTCCTGGATAGTTCCCATCACCTATCACAACCCCTTCAGCTGAAGAAATTAAGCAGGAATCTGATATTAGAATAAATTCCTTCAGAAGTATTCAGAAGTCACTCTATGTTCCATTTTGTACAAAGCATATGGGGACATCTATCTTTTACAGCAGTTAACGTTATGTGTGATACAAAGTCGCATCCTGAAGCTAGAGGACAACATTCTAACATCATTATGAACTGCAGAGATCCAGGATCTGTAAACACAAGGACGGGGCTCAGTTTCACCTAAAGTATACTAAAGTGCTTGGTCATTTAAACCAACCATACAACACATGATATAAGCTGAAATACAAATCTACTTCTGAAAAAAATTACTTACCCTCTAGTGCAAGATTCTGATTTTTAATATTTTCCTCAAGACTGCATGTTTGGTCTGGGGCCTAATGAACAAACTCTTATTTGCACTATCAGGAGTTGCACTTTTCAGGGAATGCTGGAAATAGCATACCTATGAAACATTTGTAGACCGACCTGTAGTTGCTTCAAACAAACTCTAAATCTGAGAAGCACAAGCAAGCTCAGATGCAAAAGTAATGCTTCTCATCACTTCAGGTGACAGACAAAGCCATACCTTGAAGAGGAGGTGGTGCAAACACTGGGTTTATGTAGAGTATATGAAAGACCAAAAACACCCAAACAAATCAAAATGCCTTGCACGGAATTATTCATTTTAAAGATTTTGTATTTGGAAACCAATTTAGAACTGTAACTGTATGCAAGTATTACCCGAGAAAAATAATAAACCTTTATTTTTACAATTGCTATCACCTCTCCAGGCGCAAAGGATGAATTCTTCAGGAAGAACAAATAGTCAAATGGGTACAGAAGTTCGAGGGAAGGAAGAGGGAGAAGGGTGAGAGTAGGTCAGGAACTCCTATTAATACTGTACCCATCTAACAGAAGATAATTTCTGAACAGCTGCTTGAAGAAAACAGTTACGTACCTTATGTAAACAAGTGTCCACTACCCAATTGCACACTTTTTCCAGGTCATCTGATACTTCAAGTCTAGACTTAACAAATTCACAGAGCTCTTCATTGCTCATTACATCCCAGATTCCATCACAAGCCAAGATGATAAACTCATCTTCTTCTGCCCTTAAAATTTCACAGACCTCAGGCTCTGGAGAAACAAGTTGTTCTGTAGGGCCTTTACCATCAACACATTTGTAGTCATAGTCCCCCAGAGCTCGAGAAACTGCCAACGAACCATTAACACGCTGAATCATTACACTGCCTCCTGCATTCTGGATTCGCTCCTTCTCCCTTGGGTTGCAAGGTTTGTGATCCTGTGTTGAAAAACAGACTTGTCCATTCCTATAGAGAACAGCACGTGAATCACCACAATTGATAAAGTATACATGCTCAGGTGAAATCATAACTCCCACTGCTGTTGAGCCACTTCTGTCCATCCCATTTCTGAGGTCTGAGAAATTGCGCATATACTCATCAATTTTCAAAAAGCCAGTTCTGATTCCACTCTTGACATTTTCCACGGAAGGTTCAAGAGCAGATCCAGGTTTTTCTGTCGCCCTAAAGTCTTCATTGTTAGTGATGTGTTCTAGTAAGTGCGTGGAGCAATAATTTGCAACACGAGATCCCGCATGACCATCATAGACAGCAAAAAAGGACCAGTCCTCTAAGCCATGGGGAATACCTACAACAGCTGTGTGAGCATCTTCCATTTCCACTCTCCATCCCTGCATACTGCTGAGGCCGTAACGCAAGCCATTCCCTGCACCATGAGCATTATGTTTTTCAGTTTTTGGTTTATCCAAAAATGCACCCATGTTTATGCAATATTGAATCTGGAAAACAGAGAAGAAAAGTCTTATTTATAAAACCACCACTCCATATAACCTTTGTTCTCCCTTTAATCTGTTTCTTCTTCATAAAAGAAGCCATAAAGCATGCACGTGTGCAAAAGTCAACAACCATAACAGAGAGGAAAAACTACACATTAAGTTCATGCTTCAGTCATGTAATTTAAGAGATTCCTGTTTGCATTTTTTTTGGTGGGTTCTTTTGGTGAGGTGTTCTGTCTTTTGATGAGCTACTTTATGAAAATTACGGACTCTGCATGTGAAGGCAGCATTCTTCATACACCTTCACAGCCTTATCAATTTGGTCATTCTCTGCAGAAACCAATTCAGGTGGGAAAAATACCAACCATGTCACTTCTACTCTCTTTCAAGTTTTCTTGTTGAATGAAGAAAAGCTAATACTTCATAAGAACTGACTGGTCTCACTAGTTTTGCATGTACTGTTCTGATTCTGCGTTCTCGTAAAACAAGCCAAAAGTGACAATAGGGAAATGCAGACCATCCACCAAATGAAACAAGGCAGCAAATCCCACTTCAATCCAATAAAACTTCTCACAGGATTCTCTTAATAAATTATACTCAATCCTTTGTAAAACAACATGCCCATTTTTACCATCCCTGAAAGACATTCATGTGCTTACACGTGATTTAAGTTCAAAGACATACTGACATTCATTTTAACATGTATCTAGTTACAAGAGATATGAGCTAAGGGGAAAAAAATAATCCACAGAAAATTAGAAGTTATTCAATACAAGACGGCCTACTTGAAATCACATGAGAAAGAACAATCTTCAGCAAGCAAGCTTGAAGGTAAAATGTAAGTAATCTATGTTGACTTCTGACTTCCTCTCTGTATTAGCTTTGCATGGCAAGGTTTTGGTAGCAGGAGGGGCTACAGAGATGGCCTCTGTGAGAAGCTGCTAGAAACTTCCCCAATGTCAGAGCCAATGCCACCCAGCTCCAAGATGGATGCAATGCTGGACAAGGCCAAGCCCATCAGTGATGGTGGTAGTGCCTCTGGGATAACTTATTTCAGAAAGAGAAAAATTACTGTGCAAGAGAAACTGCAGCTGAAGAGAGGAGTGTGAACATGTGAGAAAAACAACTCTGTAGACACCAAAGTCAGGGGAGAAGGAAGAGAAGGAGCTCCACATGCCAGAGCAGAGAACTCCCCTGCAGACCACAGTGAAGTCCATGGTGAAGCAGGCTGTCCTCCTGTAGCCCAATGAGGACTCCAGGCTGGAATAAGTGGATGCTGGAAGGAGGCTGTGACACTGTGGGAAGCCCATGCTGGAGCAGGCTTCTGGCAGGACCTGCAGACCACTGGAGAGAAGTCCACACTGGAGCACATTTGCTGGCAGGACTTGTGACACCACAGGGAACCCACACTGGATCAGTCTGTTTCTGAATGACTGCAACTTGTGGAATGGACCCTGCAGCATTTTGTAAAGAACAGAAGCCCACGGGAAGGACTCATGTTGAAGAAATCATGGAGAACTATCTCTCATGAGAGGGACCCCACACTGGAGCAACAGTGAGTAGAGACTGTGCAGAATCCTCCCCCTGAGGAGGAAGGAACAGCAGACATAGGTCAATCATATGATCATTGACCACAACCCCTGTTCCCCATCCCCCTGTACTGTTGGGAGGAGAGGGTAGAGAAAAATCAGGAGTGAAGTTAAGCCTGGGAAGAAGGGGTGGGTGTATCTTTTAAGGTCTGGCTTTTATTTCTCATGATCCTACTCTGATCTGATTAGTAATGAATTACAATAATTTTTCCCCAAATCAAGGCCTTTTTTTGCCCATGATGGTAATTGCTGAGTGAACTCTCCCTTTCCTCATTTCAATCCACAAACCTTCCATAATATTTTCTCTCCCTCTGCCGCTGAGAAGGGGGAGAGATAGAGAGTGGATTGGTGGGTACCTGGTGTCCAGCCAGTGTCAACACACCATACTCACCTGTACTAGACTCAGTTGTCTTACATAGACCTTAAAAACTACCCTGCACTTCACTAAGTCGAAGAATATGTTCTTCAGTCGCAAGATCCCATAGTAGTTTTCAGAGAAATTCAGCAGCTCACATACCACAACTTCTGATCATGCTAAAAATAACTACCCCATGAAACCTTTAGTGACTGGATGTGAAAATTACAGCAACCTTCATCCAAGAAGAACTGGAGAGAATTCTGCCATGACCAGTCCTGAGCAGTCAGTCACCAGGTCTCTGACACACCAGTACCCACCAAACCTGCAGAGTCATGATAATCTAGTTCTGGTTTAAGAGTTTGTTACCAGGTCAGAAAAAGAGCTTAAGCAATCCTTACTTCTGCCATTTCCCTTATCTAAACACACACACAACATACACAGCTTATTCTGACAGGAGAGATAAAAAGAAAGTGCAATGCAAGGAGGAAAAGATTACAGTTCAGATTCTGCGCCCTACCTCCCTCTTCAGGGTAAAACTTTAGGACTTTCTTCCAGACAATCCAAAGTTCACATTACCTCTCTGCTACAGTGACTGCCATGAAGTGACGAGGATCCCCACTATTACACTGACTCCAACGGTCTGCTCATCAGTTATGCCACTTTTGAACTGTGTCTCCTACTCTTATTTAATACAAATTTCAACAAACTTCCCCAAACACTGCAGCAACTCCATAACTGGTTTACTTTTTAGTCTAGTTCTACTGTCTGTCTTAATGCAGGTTTGTTGGTCTTTGATTCAGGTGCTACTAATATTACACAAATGGAGCAATGTGGTTCTGTAAGAGACTGAACATCATGTAACTTGATGTACTCTGAAAAAAATAGAGAGAAAGCACCTGTCTAAGTCAAATCAACTGATAAATATCAGAATTTAAATAGCTCTTCTGTTTGAGTATTATGCTATGTTTAATTACAACTCTTCAAATACCTGTTCTGACATGGAATACAACACTAGTAAGATTCTAGGTTTATAAAAATTTGCTAGAGAAGACAAATTCTTCCACAGCCAGCTAGAAATTGAGGTCTTGCATGGACAGTATAAATGCTAACACTGTGCAATTACTCCTCTAGTTTGGCTATGAGATACTACCAGGATTTTTTTGGTTGTATCTCATTTATTAGGGAGCTTTACACTTGTGTAACAGTTTGTTGTCTCTACATACCACTCTTCTGTTATCAGGTCTGATGTTACAACACACAAGTCTTGTACTTAGTAAATTGTCTTAAGTAGCTATTAGGAAAAAAAAAAAAAAAAAAAAAAAAAAAAAAGGAATTGTGTGACACCAAAGAAAGTGTCCTGAGCCTTTTTTGCTCTCTGAACTGGGCACTTTATGTACAAGGTACACATCCTCAGCTGCAGAATCCAGAGTAAAACCAAATTAGGAAAACATACTCAAAGGCTGTTACCAATTTGATTTTAGTCTACATAAACATAAAAAGAATTCTCAAACTGGATTTTATAAAGCAAAGTAGTAACAATTCCACAGAAAATGACACATCTATTACAAAAAAAAACCCAAAACCAAGCTACAGAAAGACTTCAAACCAGCATCTAACAGAATCATGGAACAGTAGGGGTTAGAAGGGACCTCTGTCAATCATGTAGTCCAACCCCCCTGCCAAAGCAGGTTCACATAGCAATAAACAAAGGCTTTGGGAAGGCCTTTAGAGAAGGAAAATACTGGCCTGTCAACCTCCTAGCAATAGAATTAACTGAATCTGAGCAATACACTACTAAAGCAGTAGTTCTAGCTACCACTCAACTGTAAGCTGTTCATCTCTAGTTTTAAATCAATAGCAAAGCCATTTCCAATAGAGTTCAAAGCAGTGAGCTGACATTCTTGTCCCAGGACAAAAACCTGACCCAAGGCTTACGTCTCTATCCTAACACATTCTTCTCTGATGTTTCCCACCTGATACAAATTCTACAAGAAGTTCCTGTCTAATATACAAGAGACATAAAAAGTAATTCAGACTCAGGAAATCAAAGACATCTATCTTTTGAGGCATAGAATTATGAAGACAAACGCCATATTCTCTGACACACAAGAAAAAAAAAAAATCATGATCGGTATTCTTTTCCCCACAGCTACACAGTGAAGACTTTCTTCGGTATCAGACCAGCCATATAGTAAAGAGTCTTAAAATCAGGTATGTGCACAAGTTTTAATTTCCCCATTTAAAAGAACAACTACAGCCACAGATTTTTCTCCCAAGATGTACTTTAACAAAAATGGCAAATGGTTCCTGCTCTGATATCCATTAATTTTCTACTACATCATGGAGAGGAAATAGGCAGCTAGTTTAAATGAAAAGCATGCTCTTTTCCATACATATTTATATTTAACAGGAAGAAATATTTACTTGCTGGTTGTCATAAAGGCAGACAAAATTATATTAGATTATAAAGGTCTAAAAGCCATAATCAAACTTACTGTAGGTACTGTAAAATAATTGTCAGATCATGTGTCAGTTTCAAAGAGAACATCAGAACTAGACTAATATCTTGATGGCTGTCCTGGTTTGAGTGAGAACAGAACTAATTCTATTCAATGATTTTACTTTTCAGCTCAGTTCTTCTAACTAACTGCACTGTCTGAAGTTAGCAGCCTGTTCTCACAGTGTCTGCTTCTAGCAGTGACAGCACCCCATGTTTAGAGTTAGTACCAAGGATTGGTGTGCAGACCAAGGCCACTGCTGGATCTTGTGTGCCACATTCAGGGATGCAGAAAGAAAAATGCTGCAGCTGTAGGGAAGAGAGGACAGGACAGGTGACCCCAAACTGACAAGTGAGGGATTCCAGCCCATATACATCGTATTTGGTATAAAGCTGAGGATCAGCAGAGTCTTGCTCTCTCTTTGTGCCCTCTTGGCTAGTCTTTGCCGACTTTGCTTGGCACAGGTCCTCTTCCAGTTTCTTCCTCAGAGCATCTCCGTTCTGCCTTCGATCCCACTCGGTGTGTTCCTAAATCCAGTACCAGAATCCATCTCCTGAGGACAGCTGCGGGGTCCAGTCTGGGACTCTCCCAGTGCCTGCTCCACAGCATCTGTGGTGATGGTCATGTAATTACCATCATGGGGTTACATTTGATACTGGTTTTGTATATATTTGTATATATTCCAGTTTATATTATTATTAAAACTGTCCTAGTTTCCTTTTCTAATTGCTAGGTCTCTCTCCTTTTTCCTTGCCCTCTGGGGATGGAGGGAGGAGGGTTAACAGAGTATCTGTTATAGGTCTAAGGGGCCACTCTGACCCTAAACTATGACAATGGCCAACAGTCCCAAAGGCAGTAACTTATCTTTTCATATAATGAGAATGGTCCGACATTAATCTTTTGGGCTTAGGTTATAAAAGTGTACTGTAAAATGTCTTTTCCTCAGGATTCACTCAACAGGCCAGTCATTTTTAATAAGTCAGTGTTGTGGAAAAGAAACAGTGCCAGAGTTTCCTGTTACAAAACACGTGTGCTCCCGCTATTAAAAAAACAAAGAATGGCATTTCAACAGAGAAAATGCTGCACTAGATATTAAAGATGTCAATGACAAAATTAATCAAAATATCTGTGACATAGAATTTCAAAGCTTATTGAAAGTGCAGGAAAAAATAGCTCTTCTAGTTTAAGTAAAAAAAAAAAAATTTCAAACTTAGTCTTGGTAGAAAGCTCCTATCTCCACGTTGCACTCAGTCTCTATTGCATATGTCTGTGTATACACACACTCCTGACATTACATGTATCTACACACATGTAATCATGTAGATAGTGCTGACATTCATAAAGATTCCCTGTGCCCTTCAATTTATCCAAGAAATAGAGTGACAGAATATTTTATGTAATCTTTTACTAACCTCGTGCTTACTTAAAATATACTATCATTGTACTATCACCATACTTATATTATAACATTATACTTACAAACTAAATACAACTTCATTTGATGAGTGAAGCCAGCTTTTAAAATCTTTAATTTTGATCCCAGAAAACCTGGGATCACTTTTGAACTTACTGACCTTACAAATGCTAGTACTACGTAAACTTAAATTAGGCCAATAAAGTTCTTGAACAAAACATCTACTTGAAGGTTGGCTGTAACAGCTCCTCAAACTACATGGCCACAAGTACTGGCAGAGTCCGACAGCAATTACTGGAATCCAAGAATGAGATCTGATTATATGTAGTTTAAGTGAAAGTAAAAGTACAGTGATTATCATTCATGTCCACTTGTTATAGAGTTTGTTTTGAGGTTGTTTTTGTTTTTAAATCATCTGCAGCCATAGGAGTCACGATTAGGAAAGATCTCAGCTGACCAAAGACACTGACAAAGAAATTAAGTATCAATATAAACCTTTTAATATGGAGCCTACTATCAAAATCCTTTTCCTGACAAGATAACACAAAAGAAGCCCAACAGGCTTTTAAACCAGGTATTTAAAAACTTTTGCAAGTTACACTCATCACCAGGTAGAATACATGCCTAGGAGCTACAGCTGTAATGTTGAAATTAACTTCTGCATCTCTATTGTTATAACAGTTGGGAGAAAAGCAACATACAAAAAAAAAACCAAAAAGACATACACACACAACTTTTAAATCAGCAAGTTAAAAAGAAGACTTGAGCATGTGCTTCAGCTACTTTAAGCTGTTCCGGAGGCAGAAAACAATCACAGGCGTAATATAACACTGTGGATTCACGATCTATTTTCCATGTCAGTAGCAATACCTGAAAACATTATCACTTCTGCTCTGCCCTCAGCTGCTTACCAGTACACTGTGCCAGCAATTTCTTTTCTTTCAGAACTGCTGGCTGAGGCATTTTTGCCCTTACTCTTTGTACTGCTTCACTGAAGATGTGCAGAGTTAGCTTTAGTATTTCGAAACTTTGTGACTTTGACTGCAGCGGGTTTAGAAGCCAGCAGCTTAAGACAGCAGATCCGAAGGGGCAGTAACCTTCAACAAGGAAGACAGCAGGGAAAAAAAGGATACGGCCACTAAGAGCTAGATTAAAAGCTGTAACATTTTTAGCCATGTTGTTAACACCAGAAAAACATACATGCCTGTGGTGTTCTCAGAGGTTCATTTATATTCTGCTTTCTTGCACCTCATTAAAACATGGATGAAGCTAGACTGCAGATCGTCAAGCTCATCTTATGTGGTAACCATCTGTCTCATGCACAAGGTGCACACTTCTATGCTGTCGCTCGTTATTTCTCTGGAATGCAGTTTGGTAGGTACAAAGTCAGAGATCATACCTCAGGTATCAAGATGAACTTCACAGAATATTGGAAAGCGCACTCTGAATCCAGCTTTGCAATCACACCATATAGTACAAAGCCATCAGCGCCCCCATTGATGCATTTTTTACAGTCACCAAGCCTTTATCAAGCAGCTTCACCCTTACATATGCTGCAGAAGTCAAACTCAAGAGTTTTACGGCCAAATGAAAGGTTAAAAACCAAAATTTTAAAAAGCAATGCTCTTCCTAGTTAGCTGCACATAATTCTGTGCTTGCCAGAGTGATTTGTGATAGCCAATGGCCCTGACTTCACACTGACACCACAGCTAAGGACTTAAGAAGAGGAATACAGTGTCATTCTCTATAAGCAAGACTCTACTGTAGACAATGCCACTCATCTTCATATTCCAGGCAACAACTTCAGGTTCTCTTTACCAAAGAGGTTCTCTCTGGTAAAGAGAAATTCTCTTTCCTCTAAAGAGTATGAAGTCTAGGGAAGTCAATCTCCTTTGTTATCTGCAAACAGTTCAGCTGAGTTATAGAGTAACTCTGCAAAAAGGTGATATTTAAAGGTACATAAATGCCCCGGCAGTACGAAGCAAGCAGACTATTGCTTCTAGCACCACCGCGGAAGCAGAATGAAGACTACAGACTTTGAAGAGCCAACATAGCTCTATATAAGCCAGTATTCACTCTTGTACTGTTTTCTGGAAGCAGGGATACTACAAAGCACTGACCTAGTATAATAAACCCCTCATAAAGCTTATAGTTATTTCTATATAGAAACTTTTTTTTCAGTTCTCTAAATTCAATAGGTGGTAACTATTTTGAGTTAAATTTAGTTTGCTCCTTCTCAAACATGAATCTAACCAACACCAGACAGGTTTTTAATTAAAGAAATAGCACCTACAATCTTGAAGAAAGAGAACCAATGTTTAGCCAACACGCTACTGGTATGAAAATTGAAGAATTTATTTTACTCATTACCATGATGCAGTACTGTCACTAAAAATTAGTTCTCCCTTACTGTAAATTTAGGCATTTAAGACAAATTCCTTTCTTACCTTTTTCAATGTTTGTTTACTAAAAGCTTCAGTCACATTTTTGTGAGAAGAGGACAGCAATGAATCACAAATTCATACCAATAATAAATTCGTCCTAAATAGCTCTGAAAGACCAGAACAAGTGTTCCACAGCAGGTCTGCAGAACCACAGTAAAACACTAAACCATTTATTTATGTAATTGAGGGATGACTTGTTGATTCACACAAAAATCTGAGGAAGTCAGACACAAGGGTTGGGCTAGAGTGCTAGAGGTCCATTCCAACATAAATTGGTCTATGACTTGCACAATGTAAGAGTTGTGCCTTTTCAACACGTTACATCACTGCAAATTAAAGACAAACATTCAATCCAGACAACAGTAACATAAAAAACCCAAAACAAACCAAAATCAAAACTCAACCCAACAACTACAACCCTATTTGAAGCCTTCTTTCATTGTAGCAGCAGAACAACTAACGCCACCTCCTTGGCAGAAGCTTGTCACTGACCTATGTATCATCCAGCTTCGGAGTAAGACATACTTGACTGCTTGATAGTAACAGCTGAGACTCTTGTCCTGTCACTATTGATAAGTACAGCCTAAGGCAAGCAACTCTTCCTGTCGAAAGCATCAAAATTTCAAATCAAGACTGCAAATTCACCATATGCAATAAAGCTAATCCATGGACAGTCTTCAAAACACACACACCCTGATTAAAAACAGAAATAAAGTATTCAGAAACATACAAACAAAAAAAATGGCAATCTCTGACAGGTATTTTTAATAGTGTGTTGTCTTTCTTTTTTTAATATAGGTTCCTAGCATTGAATTCTTATTTATTTTTTAACAGAAGTCAAAGTAAAACAACATTGACTTTTAGTTCCCTACACAAGTTTGGAAGACAGTGATTGAGTAGTGGCACAAGACTTATCTCCACCATTATCAGACGAAGTTATGATAGAAAGCCAGCAGCCAAAATATTTTCACTAACCTGGAAGAAGACATCAACCTTTACCCTTGAAAAGGTGATTCAAGAATTGAAGCTAGGGTGAACTCGCAATGAAAAATTTAAGTATTTCCTGTGAGTGATTTAAACAGGTAACAAGCAGTACTGCTGCTATTAGTGCATTTAAGGAAATACAGATCTGGAGAGAAAAAAGCCACACAGAGACAGTAAACTGATCTCAACACATAGTAGCAAAACACTTCATGACTTTTACTGATGGACACTGTAGTCTTTCATATGAGAAAACACCTTCCTCAAAATCTAGGTCAGCACATATTTAGGTGTTAAAAAATTGTGAGGTTTTTTTTTTTTTTTTTCAATTGATGAACAGTGCTTTGTACCATAGCAGAGGAAAGATATACTTCAAAGTTAGACCTCCTCCATGCTTTTATCCAATCTGTTCTGAAATTTCTGTTAAAATTCTTGGTCAATTACAAACTGCAAATTAAGACAGTCAAAGAAAAGCAATTATACCTCCCAATAAATTTCCAAGTGGCAGAATTTGTTCTTACCTGGAATTTCAACCTTGTCAAGGTTCTAGTTCAGTGCTGAAAGAATTAGTTTACATTCCTGCTGCCAAGAAGCACATAACAGAATGACTTGCAAAACCTTGAGATAACAGTACAGGACACAACATCTGCTTTATTTTGGTATTTCCTAAAAAGAAACAGAGAAAGTAGTTAGCTACTCCAGATAGCTTACAACAGATTTCTACATGATTTTTTTCATTAATACAACTTTTTCCTAAACAGAAGTGCTTGAACTAAAGCTACGCCTGAATGTCAAAAGACACCCAGTATGCTCTCTCAACACCATATTAAAGATACATGCTAACAAACAATCAGATTTACATTTTTTCCTGTTTCCATCACCAGTACAAACTACCACTTAAAAACTCATCTAGCCTACTACCTGGCATTCAAATCCCTAAATTCAGTAATAGAAGGAAGAGCTTCTGCATGCCTACTAGCATAACAGTGCTATTTGCTTAATTTTGTTCACCTGCTCCCATGACAGAGTACACTCCATGAGTGTCTGACAAGACTTAAACCCACCAAGTGCAGCATGTAGAATTTGTAAGCTCTTTGTTCTGCATGCTTAGATGCAAACAAACACAGGAGTTTGAAGCAAAAGCAATAACCTTCAGTTGAAAAAGTATTTCAGTTCCTCTGACATCATTCTGTTTCTTTAAAAGTAGTTTCTATAAAATCAACCAGAAATTTATCTTAAAAGGTAAAAACAGCCAATAACTAACAATTCAGATGCGTTTATCTACAAAAGCACCTAGGCATCTACCCATTCTTTTGGGCAGGATGCAAACGTTCAGTTTCCTTCATGGATCAGGGACTACATATTTGATCTTATAAACCACTGCAACTTACATAGGTTATCACAACAGTACACTGGCAGAACGAACTAATGCAAGAAGAATTCTGGATAACCACCAACTTTGTTTGGGGCACGAGGGAAATAGCAAGCCTTATTTTAACGCTGATGAGTTTAAACTGCTAACAGTGCTCTGATGAGCTGAATGGGTGATGAAGGGGACAGACTGCAGACTTTGACTGTAAGGCCACTGATCAAAGAATAATTATGACAACATTTCATTACAGCTTGCCTCTTCTAAACACTAAGCAGCATTTTTTGACCACCAAGAAGTGTCATAAACAAAAGAAGAAATACTTTGCTACTGTTTGACAAATCATATGGGTTCAATATGCCTCTATACTGCTGCAAGCCCTGTATATTCCCCAATGTTCTCTCTTTTAGGCATCACAATAGGATGGATGGCTCAAGGAATCAGACTAAGCTACAAAAAGTCTATTTTCTGTCACTTGATCTCTCAAAACCAGCTTAGGAAATGCAGAATCAGACAAGTTCCAATGCCACAAACACAAAACCAGCAGCTGCTGCCAATTCAGGTTTGCTCAGAACACTGTGAAACTACACCTTAAGCGGTATCCACTAAATCATTCATGAACTCTGAAGAAGTATTTTGAAAGAACTAGACAGAAAATATCCTAAATCATTGCCTTGGACTACATGACAAAAGCCTTCCCTTCCACATGTTTTGCTTTTTTTTTCCCTGAAGCTTTACAGAAGCAGCGTAGATTCCCAAAGCAGCACAAAATAGCCTAACTCCCTCTTAAATTCACCAGAGACTAAGGCACAAACACAGAATGTGCGATCAGGTATTTTGTGCTAACAGCATCCTGCCCCAAAATATGCTATTTACACAAATTCTATCTACAGTAATTCTCAGAAGTGAAAAGTACACTATTCAGTGCCCCAAAACACAAAACCATCTTAAGATCTATACTCCACAACTGAACGTTGCGGAGAGAGGACCCTACTACTACTTCTGCACAAAGTGACTATCACTTCTCCAAGTAAGGTGTACAATTTATTTTCCACCAGAAAAGACACTTAGATTCATGATACAATGTTGGGATAACAGGCTAATATATCCAACCACTAATAATTTGTGAAAAAAATGCTCACACAAACAAAAAGGTCTTATCCAAACTGTCCATCATTAATTGCATTACAAGAATAAAGATAAATGCTTCCTATTAAAGACTTAACAAAATCAAAAACTATATTAAGCATTTTATTTGTGGCCCTTAGATCTTTGCAGTATGTAAATACTTAATGTTTGAGTAGGACAAAGTTAGTTAAGTAAACTTTTACAATTTTTGCCATTAAGACATCAGTACCCTACAGTATAATAGTTCTTAATTGAGCACTACTAAAATAATCCTTTTCTAATAAAGAATTTGAATTTCACCCTGTTTACACTATTTTCTTCACAAGGTAAAGACTATGCAGCTAAAGCCATAATTAGTAAATCACTGCTAAAGAACTAAATCCAACATAAAAAATAAGCACGCAGACACAAAGTTATGCAGTCTAGAGAAACCTTAAGAACCCTACCATGTTATTCTACAGAAGGGCAGGCATCAAACACTGGTGTTCCTAATGGTTAAATAAACACTTAACCCTGATAGCAAAGCACTAATAATCCTCAAGCTGAATCCTAATGTGCAAGACAAAAGCCACTACAGCATTCACTCCTTTGCAAGTTGCCAGACTCTGGTCAGAGAAGTACCAGAAAAACACTGGTCTCATTCTGCTCCACAACCAGCTACAACTGTGACCTTTTACAGATAACCAAATCATTGCTGCTTTACAACAAGTAAGCAAACAAACCAACCCACTCTCTGACCATCAATAGAAAGAGCTATAACCATAATTGACCTTATGACATCACAATACCACCACTGCCAAAATAACCCTCAGAATTGTAAAGTGGTTCATGCAGAAGATAGTAAAATATTTTGCAGGACTAAAGGGTACTATGAGGGAGAAGAAACAAAACAGTAGCGTAAGCTTACCACAGGGTTGGTAGCATACTGCAACCTCCCAGTTGCATGTTCCCAACACATGGTAAACAGAAGAGAACATCCCTCTCCTAAAAGAGGCATTCATTAGGCTACCTAATTTTTATGGGAACATAAGTGCACATACCAAGGGAGTGTGCTAGTTGTGCTACAAGGTCACACAGTAGCCCTTCCTTAGTCTACCTACACAAAGCCCAAACTAAAACAGAACTTAATTTCTGTGTAATTACTTCAGACAATGTACAACTTTCACCCTAAAGAGAAAACTGTTCATCCTTTGTAATAAAAAGAAAATAAGTACACTTGCCAAGTAGTTCTTGGTTCTCTGCAGAAACACCGTGAATAAACCAAGACTGGGCAAAGCCTTGATTTATGATTTTGTGGGTGTGGTTTGGTTTTTTCTTTGTCCCCCCCCCCCTTCTTCAAACATGGAAGCTGCACTAAAATGTTCATTTATGGTTTTGTAAAAAGTGCAACAGCATATTTCCATTACATTTCAGAAGTTACACCCAGGGTTTCTTAAAAAGCTACATGCCATGAAATAAATGTACTTGGTGTTTTGGTGGAAAATTTAGTTCAGCAGTTAGAGGTTCAAACTTCTATTGCTGGTTAGTCATTGGAACTCTTCAAGGCTGATTTTGCAACAGAAGCACGCTATTACACTAGTACTTTGCACTCATCTAAAAGCTTGCTAATACTACAGGCTTAGCATTCTAACTAGAGTCATGATTTTAAATATCACCTCACAAATGGTGGACTTAAGCTACAGCATAAGAAAACTGCCTTTTGCTCCATCTTTAAATAGCTATTCTGACCTTTTTTTTTCATGCAGACCTATCTTTAATACATATTTGTAAGGCACCCCCTTTAATTCCTGAATTCTCAGTAGTTCTCTTTTAGGTAAGCTTTAGATCAGTAAATCCGCATTATAGCTATGTGGATGTCTTGGCAGCAGTGGTAGCTTAAGCAATATTTGCTCTCAGCAGCTCGTTCCCGTTTCCATGCTATGTGGCTGAGCAACAGACACAGATAGTCACACGGGTACAAGTGAATGCCTGGAGCACAGACTGCTCATTTAGATGAGTAACTCAAATCCTGTTGAATTATACAAGCAGAGATGAAGGAAAACCAAAAGCCAGCCTCACCAGAATTCAGAATGCACGTATACAATCCCTATTTGCCTACTGGGAGATTGCTGGCAAGCACTTACTCCCCTGTTCTCCTGTAACAGATCAGGGTTATGCTTCGCATAACAGAAATATGGAATAGTCTCTCAATCAATTATGCTGGACAGCTTTTCAAACATCCAATTTCAGGAACTCTGAAGAAAAATGCCACCTAACATGCTCCAGTAAAAATATCCAAGTACAAAACTCTTTCCATTTTCAGTTAGCTGATAATTAACTGAACTAAGAAGAAAGTACCTTCAAGAGTTAAAATGTATTGCATTTATATGTCAGTGTTCTTTCACAAAAGTATCTCATAGAATTATAGAATGGTAGGGGTTGGAAGGGACCTCTAGACATCGAGTCCAACCCCCCCTGACAACACAGGAACAGATCCAGGAAGGTCTTGGAAGTCTCTCGAGAAGGAGACTCTACAATCTCTCTGGGCAGCTTGTTCCAGTGCCCTGTCACTCTCACAGTGAAGGAGATGGGTTTTTTCTCATGTTGAGGTGGAACTTCCTGTGTTTCACCTTGCTAAGCTCAATTAAAACTACAAAGAAGAATCGTTTGTTAAAAGCAGAAGTCATCTGCTTACATGTTTATTGGGGATGCTAGGACTTTCTAAAGAAGAGCCTGCAAAAGTATCTTACTAGCTTTTATCACATCTTACATTATAGCTACAGTGTAAGTGAAGTGCTTTCCACAGCAATCCAGGAGTTGTAGAAGATGTGTTCATATTTTGCATGGGTTTGTGTTTCTTTTTTATTAATCCAAAGAGCAGAGTCTGCAAACATCTGTCTTCCTGATGGGGATTGAAGATTGCAGCTCAAGACACGCCAGAGTGATATGCATGGGCAATGTAAGATCATGTTTACTATTACTGAAGTGCTTATCCTTTGAGCACATTCCTATGGTGTTTCCCCATGAGGTAAATTTATCATCATCTTACTAGCTAGAATACCCAGGTAGAAATACCTAATGAGTCAGTTTGATACCATCTGTCCATTTGTTGCCTTCATGAACATCTGGCCTTCAAATCAACATTTAGGAAAAAAATAAATACAGACACTCTGGGTGGATTACTTACATTTTGTAAATATCCATCTGCTTAAAACAAGCTGAAACCACAGCCTGAGCACTAGTTAAATATTCTGAGAAAGAATCCACCACACCTGTCATCCCATAACATTATGGGGCACATCTATTCAAAAGTCCTCTGCACCAAAATGGTATGTCCCTAAACCACACCTCACAGAGGAAGATGTCAGCAAACCACGGTTCTATTCAAATTCATAAGTAATCTTGCAAATAAAAACTTTATCTGTTGATTATGCAGTAGAAAGCACTTCGCCCTTTCTATCTAAGCCTTTCAAGAAAACTTATGAAGTGTGAGAACCCTTACAAAACCAGTTGCCAGAAAAATCAGAGAAACAGATTTCAGATCAGTCAATTCTGTCACAAGCATGGGCATCTGGATAATAAAAAACCTCAAAATATTGTAGGATTAAAAGGTAAGAAACCTGACATAATCATCTATTTTCATTGCTAAGACAGCAAAGATGACTGAGCTCCAAAATTTTAAGATGCTTTAGCTGTAAGATATAGTCAGAAGTTTGAGAGCTTTCAAAGGATTAATATCACTGTGAGTCTCTCATAGGAAGTGCTGACAAAGAAGAACAGATTCTCTGCAGAAAGCTATCTTTACTAATTATTCTCTGAATAGCGTTCAGTGATTTTGAAGCCACCTAACTGCTGGAGTTCCCAGAAGTTAACTTTTATCTGAGGGGAGAATCCCACTCCAGCAAAGCATTAGGAACAAGTCAGATTTTGAATCAAGTCTTGCTACTACTACTGAAGACAGTAAGGTTGGGGTTTTTTTATCCTCAATATCACATCTTGTATTTCTGCTGCTCCTGACACCAAAAAAAAAAAACCCCGCTTAAACCTGGTTTCAAAGATGCATCTTTCTGTACAGATCCTGTATTTAGAGTACATACCTCACAAAGGATTCTCAAAAGCACAGAAGCATCCCATTTTGTCTATCAGGGGAATCAAGCCATTACAATATGTGTATACCAACTAATCACATTTTTCCTAATCTTACATGTATAATACACACAACCATAAGTTGTGCCACAAGTATATACCAAATTTAGAAGTTACCTCCATGAAGTAGAGTGAAAAATGAGCAATAAGATCAAAGTAATAGTATTCCATTTAACACCGAGTCCAGAAAACACAAGAATTCCCTAATTTTGTTATGTTTAACAATGACAGAAATCCAGTTCTCTCCAAGAAGGTTCTTATTATTCTATCATCTTCTATGGGTAAGTCTTCAGATACAGGTGAGATAAAACCGAGCCATCACAGCAGATTAAAAAGCACTTGGACACTGCTGATTTTCCTGTACAGTTACAGGAAACAAATTCTCTAACCCACTGCTTAACCACTTGGGATTTATTTGTGTTTTGTTGTTTTGGTTTTTTTTTTTTAGCTGTTACCACTTGCTAGGTTTATACACAAAAGGAGTTAAATTAAAAGCAAAAAAAAAGGTCATTCAACACCATAATAAATTCACCAGCACAGTCAATCAGGAACATAAGAACGTCAGTACTACAAGCTGCCAAATACTAACACTTAATATGCTATAGGCATTTTAATGTTTACTGCAAAGCACACAACTTGGAAAGAGATAATTCAAGCATCTGTTAGGTCAACTAACAGCCTACACACAAAATCTTCCAAAAGAACTAATTTAAATAATACAGGAACTGAAGGCTTCAAAACACAGGGTTATTTTTATGCCTCCATTAGCTTTAGAACATTTTTTTCTTTAGTCTTTTCCACTTTAAGAATCTTTTTCTACCTACTAGCAAAGTTAAGTCAGTAAAAGTAGTATATTATCACAAAGAGAATCAGCACTTAGAAATGTTAAGACTCCTTAATATTTTTAAAGGGTCTATGTGCTTAGAAAATCACTCCCTTATTGCTAACACACATTTATCACCTCCCTAAATCAACTCGGTTGAACTGATTCGGTTCATTTCAAATAAGGTGGATCTCAAAGCATTTTTAAAGCAGCTATAAATAAATACTTAAGAGAAGCAGCTGATCCTACATGATATGTAATGATATACTCCTATATTGTAACAGGATCAGTACACCTGTAATCCCATGATACATACTATTCAATCCACAGTATGGTATGAGAGGTTTCAGATCACAGATGGCTTGTCACACTACTTGAGAGAACACTGTACTCCTCCCTGCACTTCCATAGCACGCTCTACTTCTCCATCGGTCTCCAGAAACTTTAAGATAAAGTCTAAAGTCTAGTTTAAAAAAAAAAAATTACTATCACTAGGAACTGCAGAATGAAGCAAATTTCCATTACCTTTTTTTTCTGGCAGCAGTCTCCAGTATCGTTGCCTGGACACATGGAATCTTTTTCTGGTGTCTGCATTGAGGCTATCTGAACTGCATCACTTGTCATCTAAACAGAGGGGTACTTGGCAAGAAGCAGCCATTTGGCAGCTCGCAAGCTTAAATACTCAAAGTTTTGTCCAACTGGTACTGCAACTTTAGTTTCACAATAAATCACTTGGACTCATTTTTAATCAATACAGTTTAAACTCTTGATTTGCAATGTATTTCTCCAATGCTGAAGTTTCAGATACATCTATTGAGTAAAAACTGGTTTAATTTTGCCACTACGCAAGTATCGCAATATGAGTCGAACTACACCTGCAAAAATTCAAAGGGCAATTTTATCAACAAGAACGTTAAATCTAACATGCAAGAAGACCATGCCAGTTTTCAAGAAATCGGGATTAGAGAGGGTGCTTAAGGGCATTACAGGCAGTCAATGCAGTAATGATAGGTCTACATAGACTTGTCAGCAAAAAGGTTTCCGGGAAGCAAGGATGTTAATAACTCAACATTCATTTTATGCCACTCATCAGGTCAGACACCAGCTGCAGGCAAATTTGGATAACACAGATTAAGACACCATCTCCAGCTCCACCAAAGGTTACTACTGCTCTTGTACACTACTGGCTGCAACAGGCCCTTGCTGGACTAGATAGTGATGGGAACATCTTAGCACAAAAACACATAAAAACACCCACATTAATTGTAGCAAGGGGGCAGACACCCTGCTATGTCATCCCACTCCTAGAGGCAACATGTCAATATATTTTATAGCAATTTCTATCTTCCAAAGTTTGCACTCAGTCTTATCACTTTACTTCATGTAACGCTTAGCGTGCATCTATTCTATACCAGGTTTAACAAACTGTCTGGATTAAACTTGGTACCCATTAAAAAAAAAGGAATACTCCTAATTTCAGACTTTTGTAGATCAATGACTAAAAGAATCTGATGAATTTAGCAGTTTAAAAAGAGAAGTAGACAGTCAGCTTGGGGATTACACAGATAATTCAGTAAAACCTACTATATAAAAAACAGAACCATACAGTCACAACAAATTAGAAACAGGTACATGAATAGAAGACTGCTGATCTGAGCCTTCAAATAGGTGCTGAATTCAGCACAGCGAGTGCCAGTTTCAGTAGGTTTCCACCCCCTCCAAAATTGAAGAGCTAGCATTAGGCAAACAGCTGCCTGCATTAAGTGCTACTTGTACTTTCCAGTCCCCAAAACATGTCCTGCAGCCTTCCAAGTGAATGTCCCAAGTGGAATGTTCTATAGCTGGACACCATAGCCTTGTATTCCCCTTCTTCCACAAACTAGCAGCTTGGTAGCAGATACCTAATGTGCCTCTCCATTCTTCTCAACCACTTTTTCACTTCCTCCCTTTGAGGGCCAAGAACATGTCCAGTCAACAGCACAGTCCATCAACATTCTCCCCAGTACTGGTCCCACTGGAGGGAATTTCACTTCGTCTACTACAGGTTTTAGCCTTCCATACCCTTGTTATATCCTCTGCTCTTCCACGGAAGTGGTGTGGAAATGACAACACAACCATAATTAAACATTTTGTTAAGCTGTGCATGGAAGCCGAAGGCAATGGTATGACTCTGATGACTTATGTTAATGGCTTCTACCACTTCATCAGCGCTCTAACTTTCAGACAGATGACAACCATGTATGTGCTTGAACCTACAGCTTTATTGAAAGAAATGCATCTACCATTCCTTTCAAAATGCAGTAAACCTGCCCTGACTCCCAATTATTTCCTGGTATTTTGAATTTGACTGCAAACATCACTCGAGAGCTATAATATTGCAGACAAAGAAATTACAAGCTTGGCAAATGAACAAAAAAGGGTTAATAATACATAGCCATTTTAGTAACACGTTCCATTTTATATCACGCAACTTAGTGGATCAGTTTTAGAAGTATGAACACCTATGCTACCCAAAAGACAGCTTCACATAGTAAACGTTAGTAACAAGTAGTAACCTTCTCAACTATTTTAGTTAGGGAACGCAGCCACAGATACCTCATTGGCTTCTGGCCATTAGTGTATTTCCACAGAATTACGTGGAAATATGTAATACTTCATAAACATCCATAATACTCTGCAGGAATAGGATAATATGCAAGAAGCCAAGAACTCAGTACCATTTTGCAAGCCTCAATATTCATGCTTTTTGTCATTTAATCATGGACAATTCTGAAAGTCTTACCTTGAACGTAGTACAAAAGTCAAATTTCTTCCAGATCTTTCTCCTAAGATTCGCTTTAACGACTCTTCCTTGTATATTAGGGGTGAATGAAGAAGAGCCTGTGAGTCTGAAAGTAGCAAGATGGAAGAATTGACCAAGTTCTCGCCTAGTGCAACACAATCTTCAATAAAATCTATAGCTCAAGATCTGCTTAACAGCAGCTTCTAGACCAGAACTAATAAAATACATGAACACTGGAAGTGGCCACGTTCAAGAAGTTCCTACTTGTCTAAGGTAATGCAGCAGAAGATCATGTGAATGCCTTTCATTTGTTCAAAGTTGAAAGTACGGAGTGATCAAAGCTACGCCCTTATCAATAGCCACTACTTGCCAAAAAACTCCCACTGTCAATACGTACCACCTTAACGGAAGCTGTGTAAGCAAATCCATTTCCAAACCAGGTATATGTTAAAACCACATGACAGAGAGAGCACCTGCATAAACTCTGGCATACGCATGCATACTTAAGTGTAGGGAGGATGGAAAAGTCTGGCATACTGTGCTGGTTTGTGCTGGGATACAGTTATTTTCTTCATAGAGCTGGTATGGGGCTATGTTTTGTATTTGTGTTAAAAACAGCATGGATAATTCAGGGAGGCATTTTGTTATTCCCGAGTAGCGCTTCCAGAGAATCGAGGCCTTTTCTGCTTCTCACGCTGATTGATGGCAAGGAGGCTGGGGCTGCGCAAGACACTGGGAGGGGACACAGCTGAGACAGCTGACCCCAACTGACCAAAAGAATATTCCATACCATATGACATCATGTCCAACATATAAAGCTGGGGGAGGAAGGAAGGGGGTATATTTGGATGATGGCATTTGTTTTTCCGAGTAACCATTACACATGATGGACCCCTGCTTTCCTGGAGATGGCTGAACACCTGCCTGCCAATAGGAAGTGGAGCATGAATTTCTTGTTTTGCTTTGATCATGTGCAGCTTTTGCTTTACCTATTAAACTACCTTAATCTCAACCCAAGGGGTTTTTTTCCACTACACTACTTAGTAGCCACTACAGATTTCTTTAAAAGCAAAAGCAGCAACGCACCTATTCACCAAAACCATCTTGGTTAGGAGAAAGAAACAAAGTTGCTTTTCTCACAAAGGTGTGAGAGTCCTATCACAATTAAACCAACCATACCATTTCTTCACCATCTGACTAAAGCCTTCTCCATTTTGGAGATGTCCACATGTAGCATCCAGGATGAGTTTCTTTTCATAGGCCTCAGCAAAGAGGGAAGTGAACCAGTTTCCTTTTCCGGTAACTCTCCTCCTCAAACAACAAATGCTCTACAAACTACCTTGTCTTACAACAGGGTTCAGAAAAATGAGTGAAGGCAAGTAAGAACACATAATGGTCACCATAAAGTTCTAAAAATCCTTTTTCAACACTGACAATGAATACTTTTCCTTTCTTTCCCACATGAAATGAGCTTACTTAATTAACACATCTCACTTGTTCCATGCTTACTCAATAGGTAAATTTCAAGTAAACAATGCTTAATATCAAAAACAGATTAAGTTCAAGCTACTTTATTTAGGAGCACTAGAATGAAATGCCACTTGTGCAAGAAAGTTTCCAAATAAAACAAAAGGTATTGATCAGTTTGTCTATTTAGGTCCCTGCCACAGGCGATTCTTCATAGAATGATTCAGAGTGGAGGGGGCCTAAGAAGTCATCCAGTTAAACGTCCTTCTCAAAGTGCAATCAACACTGCAATCAGTCCTTCTTGCTTAGGGCTTTATCCACTCAAGTCTTGAAAACCTCCACGGAGGCTTACAGGTTACCTCCTATAATCTCTTAACAATCAGCCTTACAGTAATGTCCTGATTTGAGTGAGAACAGACCTATTCTGTTCAGTGATTTTACTTTTCAGCTCAGTTCTCCTAACTAACTGCACTGTCTGAAATTAATGGCATTTTTTTGCAGGCAGTGTCTGCTTCTAGCAGTTCTAGTTCAATGTTTAGAGTTAGTACCAAGGATTCGTGTGCAGACCAAGCTCACTGCTGGATCTTGTGTGCCATGGTGCGGATGCAGCAAGTAAAAGGCCGCACCTGTGGGGAGAAGCAACCAGGACAGGTGACTCTAAACTGACCAACGAGGGATTCCATCATATTTAGTATAAAGCTGAGGGATCACAAGGGTCAAGCTCTCTCCTATGGCTGGCATCTGAGGAGGACTGTGTAAGTTCTGACTTTGATCCTGATCCATGTGTTTCTGAATCCAGCTCCTGTCTGCTGCCAAGTCCAGTCTGGGACTTCCCCAGTGCCTGGTCCACAGCATCGGTGGTGATGGTGACATACCTGCCACCAAGATGCGGGGATTGGGTTCAATACTGGCTTGGTATATATTCCACTTTTATTATTATTTTAATTTAAGCTGTTCTAGCTTTCTTCTCTAATTCACAAGTCTCCCTCTTTCTTATTCCCTTTCTCCTCCCCTTTGGGAAGGGCGAGGGGTTAACAGAGAACATTCGTTACAGGTCTCGAGGGGTGCCATGACTCTAAACCTTGACAAGTAAAATTCTTTCAACATATATCCACATATATCCATGTATCAGTTTATGACCAGTGTCTCTTGTTTTCCTATTGTGCACCTCAGTAAAGAGACTGGGCTCCATCTTCTTGGTATGCATCTTTGTACGGATGGTTGCTATTGGGTTGCTCCCAAGCATCTCTTCTCCAAGGCAAACAAGGCCAGAAAAAGCTCTCAGCATCATACTCCATCTCCCTGACCATCTTGGTGGACTTGCCCTAAAATTACCAGTATTGTTCTTTTGGAGGTGGGGAGAATGAAAGCAAAACTGGACACAGGATTACAGATGCAGTCTGGGAATAACTGAAACAAAAGACAGCTAAAGGGGAATAAAGCTGTTTTTATCACCACTAGGGTGAACTGCTGACTTGTATTTAACTTACTGTTCGTGAGAACCAGGCCCTTCTCAATAGAGCTTGTAGCACTGCAGGAGGGTTACTGATTCTGGAAGCAAGCCTTGGCATGTGCCCTTATTGAACTTTGTAAGATTCCAACAGGCTCACTCATGTAGCCTTTCCAGGTTATGTTGGGATAGCCTCTCTGCTTTTGAGCCACCCAGTTCTGTGTCTACTACAAATCTGATGAAAATGTATTCCACTTCCTCTTCCAGGCCACTGATGAGGACATTAAAAAACCCAAAAAACAACCAAACAAAAAGCCAACACAACAAACAACCAAACAAAAAACAAGTCACAGCAAACCCTTGAGGAGCTCCAATTATTGTCCAGAGTATGAACCATCAGCCACCCTTTGAGATGATTCTTCAACCAGTTTTCACTTGTATAGCCATCCTTCCATTCAGACTGTACATGGGAGTATGCTATGGGACACTAAAAAGCCTTGCTAAGGCCCAAGGGAAAAATAAACCAAACATCCACTGCTCTCTTCTCAGTTGAAGATCCAGTCATTTGACAGAAGGCAGTCAGATTGGTCAAGCATGACTAACCCTTGGTAGAGCCATTCTTCTTGGGAGGGCCCAGAAATGTTTTGCTTCAGGTTGATACAAACTACTCATCGATATTGCTATTTAATGTTACTGCCAAGTGAAATAGGATGTTTTCTTTATTATATAACATAGCAAGCAGGCCTGAAACACTGAATAGGAACCATTTCCAGGGTTCAACAATTTGCACAACTCAAACGTTCCAAAGGCTCTGTGCATAAAAATAAGCAGGTCTCAACAAGTGAGCACAGTTATCAAGCAACTGAGTTTCTGGCTAATTTTCAAGGTATCTGGCAACAAGACACTAATAGCACAGTTTATGAAAGAAAAAGCTTGGGTGTTCCTAACTCCAACAGAACACAGAAACTCTGTATTACAGAAACTGGTGGCTGAGAAAGGGAAGAAAGGAAAGGAAAAGAATAGCAAATGGCTAAGAAAACCTCATCATGTTTCAATATGCACATTATGAAGAATTTCTGAAATTCAGATTGCTTATATCTTTTCAAATGTCTTGAATTTCTCCCAGACTGTATGCAAGAAAATCCTCTTTACTGAGACCTCTGAACTTGAACAAATTCAGGAACTCCTGGACACAAAGAGTCAGTGCCCAACAAACAACTGCAAATTCTAGTCTCTACCAGTGAGGAGTTTTACCGAAAATACTTCAGTCCCTTTGCAGTACCCCAAAAGTTGTGCTTGAAGCAGGAAGTAGATAAGGTACTCCAGCTCCACATTAAGCACTGAACAATGCCAATACCACAGCAGATGAGCAGAGGCAGTCATCTTATCCCCTAAGGAAATTTGCAAACGTGACAAAAAGCACAGAAAAACAGCTTGACTCACTCAGGAAGTTGCTATGTAAAGTTTTGGTTTCTTTTGTATTCTCATGTGCCTACAGAATAAAGATATTCCTGTCAGCAAGTGCTGATATTTAATTAAACCGGAATGACTGCTGTGAAGGGAGTCATATCAACATCTGTAGCAGGCTATGCATTGGGGGAAAACCTGAAAGAGGAGGTGGGCATTTTTAATCTAGTTGCAATAGAGATTTTAATGTCAACACTTAATTGCGTGTTCTTCAGGATTGCAACACAGCTGGTGATACTGCTAATACTGTCACAATTATGTGACTTCCAGCATGGTCTTCTCTTCAACAACTGTAATGTTCCAAATAAATTTAGAATTTCCACTCACTATACAGATCCATTGGGTATCCAAAACATTAGTGGTAAAACCCACTATTAATAATTATGCTTTAGGAGAACCTTCTTTGAAATATGTCAGGGTGTAGTCTTACAAGAAGTTAGGGTAAGCTCGACTGGTAACTGCTGTAAACCTGTCTCCTGACATGCATACTTTCTACTCCCAACTTCTGCATCACTAGTTGCTCTTCATGTAACAAGCACATTCGAAAAGATAAACTAAAAGAAAATGAATCTCAGCAATAGATACCCAACAATGCACACATCACATGAGTTTCTCTTACCATGATATGAGACACAGCCAAGATATCAGAATGAGTAAGAAGAGGAGCACATGGTCAGAGGCAGAAGACTGTAGAAATACAGCAGCCCTAACATATTTAGGCAATTATATGAGAACTTCTTCCTTAATGAAACCATCAGGATTACCAATTGGCTCCAGCAACAAACACCTGAGTGCATGCAGAGCCCTAACAAGAACTCTTTCCGGTACTGTATGAACATTGAAAAGGGGCGAAAAAACAAAACAGTTCTAAGGACCTTTAACTAAAAAGGGGAATGCTAGGTGTTAACCAACTAGGCAGCATGTAGCAGAAGGCTGTTTGAGCAGAGGGAATGGACTCCCCCTAATGAAGGGACAAAACCAAAGATATATTGTGTACATGAAGTGAGCCAGCTTCTCCAAGACGTTACATGCATTTTTTTTTAAACAGCTTCGAAGTAGTAACAATAGCACCTGGCTAACAAAGGAAACAAATATATCTAGTGCCCAGCACCCCCACTGAGGTAGCTTAAGATTTAATGACAGAAGAATTTAATACAGAAGAAATTCCAAATTAAAAGCTAATCTTAAACTGAATGACATGCTAGCTACTACTTGAACTATGTTGGGTTTACCTTCATCCCGTCTCTAGGGCTTTGAAGGCACTATCTTTTGGCAGCTGCACCAAATAAGCATTATTGCTTTTGCCCCCTCGTAAAGGAAAAGCTTTTCTGTGTCACATCAGCCCACTCTAATTTTGCTTTCCTCCTCTGAACATGGCAGTTTAGTCTAAGTACATCCTTTCAGTCACCCAAAGATCTTCTAGGAATCTTTACTTCCTCAATGACAATGATACAAGTATACCAAATCCATGACACCTTAAATACATAGTAAGAATAGATCATGCCATGCATTAAGTTACTCAGTTTCTGCAGGACTTTTTACACAGTTCAGTTCAGAGTGAGGAAAAAACAAACAAAAACAACAAAAAATACACAACAAAACAAATTAAAAAAAAAAACACATAAAAAACCCCCAACCAAACAACAAACTTTTACACAGTTCATGAAAAAGCACTACAGACCAAGTCTTTGACAATTCCCTCCAACCCTTCTCAAGAAGCAAAACGACAGGAGAAAATGAGCTCAAAGAAACCACACAGACAAAAATAAGGAGACAATGAAAACCAATATAAAGAAGCTCATCCTCATCTCACCCAGCAATACACATTAGTGGTCAACTTACACTTGTTTGTTTTTACCCATACCAGTAACAAAGAGTCACGATCCCTCTGAAAGGCAAGTAATTCCAGTAGACTAGTGGCAGACAGCAGAACTTTTTCTAAACTAGGTTGTGCATAAAACTTCAAATAGTCAGGATTTTACATACAGCTGTAACAAAAGGTTGAATATCAGCTGATAGAAAAAAAACAAACCAAACTTTCACATGATGAACAAGCAAATGAAGAGAAAACAAAACCTTCTGATAAAAATAATATGGAAGAATACTCCTCAATAAATAGAGAGCTGTGCCTACTCAAGTACTCTCTGGATTAGCTTAAATTCTCGGGGAATTTATTACTTCAGTTCTTTAGAAAACACTGTAGTTGTCTTTCTTATCAAGAACACTACTTTTCACTTCTCCCACCTCATTTCTGCTTCTCTCCTGCTGTAACAGTATCAGACTCTCACCCAAGGAAAGGAGAGGATAAACACTAAGTGGAAATAATCAACAGTTCTGAATTGGGAACAAAATAAACTGCGCAGAGGAAAGTTTGTTCACAGGTAGTCCAGGTTCACTGATTCTTTTTGTATTAGTGACAGCTTAAGATGATTACTAAAAAGATAATGTAGCAGAGAAGAATGATAGAGATTCCAATACAGCATTCTAGGACCATTACTTACTTTAGATAAGCTTCAAGTACAAATCTGACAATTTATAGCAGATCTAAGATGTAATGTCTGCTTTGCATACAAGAGCCTCTGTTTTAATCAGTGCTTCAATAAGCAAACAAACAAGACTTGCGGAGGAAAGGACAATAAGCAGAAACAGTAAATTTTCCCTATTAGCTTTGTACTCTTTGTCAAACTGACAACATAACCAGGTTTCAAGTCTGGACAAACCTTAAGACATCTTAAAAAAAAAAAAAAAAAGGTTATGGAATTGCTACCTTAAGTTTTTGTTTATATCAAACACATTTGAATCTCAGAACACTGAACAAAACAGTGTAAAAAAGATAACTTCAAGCAGTGACTGATTAGTAGTTTTCCTAGATGGAGCCCTACTTTTACTCTGTACATATTCAGAAATATGGAAAACTTCAGACTGAAAACAGCATGGTTATTAAGTATCTCAGAATATACAGTATTTTTCAAAGAAACTATTTTACAAATAGAAATTAATAAAAGGTTAATACAATACAATGTCAGAGAACTTTTCATAATTACACTTTTTCTGAATGTGTTAAATTCTATTCCCTGCCATTGGCAACAGTGGTGCACAAGCTCATTTTAAGAATCCTGAACTAAACTGGAATTTTATTTCTTCCCCTCTGATTCCATAAGTTCAAGCCCCAGTTCACTTCACATACAAAAATAATAATAATAAAAAAATTAGAAATAGTTTTGACAGTCTGTAACTTTATCCCCTTCCCTCCAAAAGTCACATATTCTAAGTGGACTGCATTCCTCTTTTCCTTTAAATTAAAACAATACTGCATCAACAGTAAAAACCACAGAGTAAGCTGTTATGGTTAACAACAGTTACTATTTTGAGTTCATTGAATATTTTAGAGAAGTTGTTCTCTGGCCTGGAATTGCTTGTATTTGGTGCATTATAGTTAAGTGAGAAATCATTCTATTGGGCTTAATGTTACAAGCTCTATATTGATCTTCAGCAGCTCTTAACCTCCATCACTCTTACACTCAAATACAGTAATAAAACATATAGTAGGATGGACATAGTTCAGCGTAAGGCAAACCAAAGGGGAAACAGAAGTGAAATAAATTCTATTGTTTACTATGATATAAAAGTAGGATACAAAACACCAATGTCACCATAGCAGAGTCCTAACAAAGGTTTTCTTCCATATCACACACAAGCCTAATTATTATTTCAATTTTAAAACATGGGAAATATGTTGAACTATAGCTTTTACCATTTATAGAAAAATTATGACCTCTCAAGGTCTGCCTGCAGAGAAGGCTGCATAGCTATTCAAATCTAGCAAACATTGTGAAACATTCTCTTTCCAACATCATCTGCAGAAGCAGTATGCTCGTCTTTCCTTCAATCCCACAAATGACTATTAACAGAGAGAATCACCTTCAACTGCTTCCAGTTTCCTTACATTGTAAGAGACGCAGAGAATCTAAAGGAGTGTTGGTTGGAGAACCTTCCACAAAAAAGCGATCGCTGTTATTAAAGGATCTTCTAATGACTGAATGCCTATGAACTTTGTTATCTTTTAAACAGCAGTTCAAGTTGAGGTGCACTTATGGAGGACTTACAAAACAGATTTCACGCATCTCCTTCCCTTTAACTCTCATTATTGCTCTCACAAGATTGTTTTCACTTTCCTTATATATAAATTCCTGACTATTTGAAGTTTCTACTAGTTTAGTGCTTCTCCAAGTAATATAATCAGCCACCAGCCTAAGCAATCAGTAAGGACAAAAGTAGGAAAGACACCATCTCAAAAAAAGGAAAAAATGAAACAAAAAATCCCTTGCTAGAATATGTCTCCTGGAAAAGTGGTAAAGGTGCAGAAAGCACAACAAGTTAGTACGTGGATAAACATCACATCTGAGGAGTCAGCTTGATACATCTTATAGGTAGCAGTCTCACAATTACTGGGTAACACTCACTAAAGATGCCTGTAAATCTGACCTGTAATTAGACATTGTTAATAACCTCCTTAGCGGCGTCACTTCAGCTCTTACTGACAACACCCAAAATGAGATGTCCATGAGTCTTAACAGACTGTATTGTGAACTGGGACTTTGAGACAGATGGAACTTCTGTGCTTTCCAAGATGTTACAACTGATCACTACCTACAGGAGTCAATGGGCTACCTCTGCTATGTCTAAATTCAAGTTTGACAACAGCCAAAATAAGAAAAGCACTTCATGTTTGTTTTGAATATGTGTACTAAGAAGTACCCTGTTGTGCAAAATCAGTTTTTCGGTGGGGGGCCGGGGGGGAGGAGGGAGGGAGGGAAGGGAAGGGGGGTATGTGGAGAGAAAGAACAAAAAAAACAACCCACAGAGAATCAAACTTAACATTAGACATTAGAAACCAGTGCCTGCAAGTATACCGTATCTGGTATACATCCTGATATGACCAGAATGAGATTTTCATGTTGGGAACTAGAACAAACAAGTATTTTATTATTATACCAGGGAAATGGAGAGCAGGAGCAGAAAGGACACAGAAAGAAACTGAGAAACTTCTACGCTAGATTTACCTTTCATACCTTTACAGAAGCTCTCTGAAGTCAGTGCTTTGAATACAGACCCACTTAAAACAGAGGCAAAAGAAACAATTTCTTTTGCTTCATACACTGAAGGCTTCAGACATTCAGCCTGCAGTACCACACAGCTTCAGTGCAGTACTTCATCTAAAAAGTTTCTAAGCACATTAGAGTTTCAACAGCTTTTCAAGGTCACAAGGGCAGTTATAAACACAAGTCCCTGCCCCCTCCAATTCCTAATCCACCACCCTCAAAATCCAATCTAGCTGTACTCCAGAGGCTTCAATACCTCATTCATTTTCAAAACCTCCACTCACTTCTCTCTACAATCATGGTCCAAAGCTACACATGTGGTATCAGCGTGTATTAGTGTGTATTACAAAATGCTACAATGTGCATCAAAGGAAACTTTAGACTGGTCTATGTTTATTTGGGTACTCTGAAGAATTTTATCTATCCTGTGGAAGAGAGATTTTTAGCATATCTTAGGAAGATGCTATTAGAAACATGATTTCCTACCAGATATGTTGCCTGAAATGTTGGGGGGTGGGGCGGAATTTTTTAGCTTAATATAAGTTAATACAAGTTAATATAGTGGTAAATATAAAAAGACAGTAAACCAAGACCTAGCATTACTGTAAAATAAATGAAATGCAACCTTAGGAAGCCAAGCTACGGTGTGTTCCACCACTCTCCCCCCAAGTTTTATTGACACTGGCCACAATTCAGACGTTAACACACGAGTAAATACTTCAGAGATAATGAGGTCCTAGGAGTTTTGTGGAAATTAACAGTCAGATCAAGGACAGATATCCAAACTAGTGCCTCTTGAGGACAAGTGCAGCAAGAGCTCAGCTCTGTACCCAAAACCAGCTTCCCATACAGGACAGCAGGACAGACAGTGCCCCAAACACACAGAAATAGTTTCACAGCTCACAATACAGCACACCCAGAAAAATCCAACCACAAGACAGAAAGCCACAGGAAGTCAGGCTTTATAACCTACTGCTCACACAGCTAGTTTCATTCTTGATTAACTGAAATAAAACCATGAAAGAACTACTTTCCAGAATTCATTGTAGTTTCGACACCAGTTATTTTCACACACAATTTCAAAACTAGGGACAATAATTTGAGAACAGAGATTCAGCTACCAGTCAAGATAAACACAATCCTTACTCAGCAGCAGGACAATTTCAGCAGCCCTGGCAACAGCATTAGGAGGCAGGAGAAGGTAGAAGAGTCCCTCCACATAGCTCAATACCCTCTGCAATGCTCCGAGGTGCCTTTTAGAGACCCAGTCAGTACACCTGCATTAGCATTTCAGTTCAGATCAGAAGCACACTTTTGAAGTAAATCTGAGTCACCCCACTTAACCGTGCTTTGGTTCACATCTCAAGGAAGTTTCTGAACACATGATCTGGACACGTCCCAGATTAAACGAAATCTCTGGGAAAGCACCTAATACCCAAGAACCAGACTAGCAGTCTAAAATAAAGTCCTGTGACATACACACACCATGGACACCAAGTTTGCCTAAGTTACATCTTCACTCTACCATCTTCTTCAATTGCAGCATACTGCTTGCTAATGTAAATATAATCAATGTGGCAGATACTGCCCATTCATTTCACTGAGCCTCAAGCAGCAGTAACTAAACCCACAGACTTAAGCTGCCAATGGTTACCTCATTAGCCCTAAAAAAAAGAGAGCTGCACTGTGAATTTGAGTGTTCCTTTTCCTGAAATAACTACAGCAGCAGTGTCTCACCACTCATCCATTTTTATTTCCACCCCTTTACAGTTATGGGTATCAAAAAAATAGTGTGATACATCTAGGAAAGTTCTCTGAATAAAGTTAAAAAAAAAAAAACCAACAAAAAGCAAAACAAAGCTAGATATACACACTTCATGCATCACCTGCACTTACTGTTTTATAGAACTTTTTAAATGACACTGAAAACACAACCCAATATCCACAAAGCCACATCAATGGCTCCACTGTAGGTGGTGACAGGAAAGGAAAAGCAGCATGTGCTCGATAATGCTTTATATTACTTGCACATCAGCGCAACCAACAAAGCTGCCCAGAAGAGAGGTTTTTTGTTTTTGAATAAGCTGACCAATGTAATATTCATTGTTTCTGTTTTCCACTTGAATCAAAATATCAGTTCTTTACAAATAGTTCCATCATTTCAGATTTGTTCGCTCCAGTAATGAATTTTTTACTTTCGCTATACGAAATGTTAAATACAAGATCATGAACTTTGAACAAATAATACCTGGCTTTAGCAGGACAGACAAGCTGGTGAGAAGAGGCCAAAGCAGTATTGTACGTATAAGTGACAATAAAATGTTAACTCTCAATAAATAATCATAATCCCACTTCACTACCTCCATAAAAACAATTAATTAATTTACTAACAAATTAGAGCCATGTTTGTTCTTCACTTAGTACTGGGGTGCAAATACAGAAGTAGGATTATTGAAGACATTTTCTGTTAAGAGGCTAATCCACTGAAAACTGCAAAGACAGACCAGTGCTCTCCTTTGTGACTTAATTGGAAATTTGTCATTAACATACACACTAAAGAGCCATCTTAAGCTCTGCAGTAGCCTAGTGAAACATCCATGAGCAACGTTTTTCTGAGCTGAATTCCTGTTAACTCTTGTGAAAACAGGCTTAAACACCTAGTTGTACTATTTTTTTGAAAGAGAAATCAATGGAAAGGTTATTTCCCATCAAAGACACAGAGAACCTCACTATAAGATAGTAATGTAGTAACATATAAAACAATGCACTGAAGTAACATTAATGAGAAACTAATGGTGCACGAGGGAAAAAAAAATAAGAGTTGTGGGGTATCTATTTTCCTAGAAGACCAATACCTGGGCCTGAATAATTTCCTTCAAAATTATAAGAATGGCTGTTGTCTGCTTTCCCTTCTATCAGTTCCTACATTAAAAAAAAAATAAAATAAACCTTTGTGCCTTCTCTCCTAATGCAGGTTTTCCTAAGAGCCAGAAACTAATTTAACCTACACTCAGTGGCAACCCTTACATTTTCATTGTGCCAATAATGTCTCAAGAAGTTTACATGAGCTGAACTGCTCAAGAAACTGGGATGAGCTATACCAGCTCTGTTATTTCTTACCATCTCATGCAAAGCTTTTTAAGACCAGATTTCTTTTGCAAGGACATAAATTCTTCAGAACTTTTATTTGGCTCTAGCACATACTACAAATATAAATCTGTACAAGATTTATTTGCCAAATTTTAAGCAGTCCAACCAAAGTTTCCCATGCTAGGTATCTGCCCAAGGCTGAAAATATATCAGCCAAAGAGACAAGGAGTTAGCAAGGCTGTCTGTTTAGCAGTTTGATGACTTTTTTTTAAATTAAGCATCCTTGTTCTTGCACCAGGGACACATCTTTTATGGTCCATGCAAATAAGTTCTCTTTCCTGGGCTTTCATAGTCCAATATTATTTGAATTTGGGTGGCTTTTGGCTTTGTTTGTTTGGGGGTTATTTGTTGGTTTGTTTTGGTTTTGTGTTGTTGTTTGGTTTTTGTTTTTGTTTTTAATTAAGAACCGGCAATGACTTGTCCAAATTTTGCAATTAAATTCCCTGAAAATTACATGCATAACAGATACACTGAAGACCAGGGTTAAACCAGACCCTTCTTGTATTTCCATAAAACATCTATCTTGCATTCACAGTGAGAAGGAAGAAGCCACAGTTCACACCCTGTATATCTATAAGGCAAGTACTGAAGATGGTCAAGTGTAAACAACTGAATCACAGAACGCAAAAAGTGACAAATAGGGAAGGAGCAAAGATAGCAAGACTTAACAATTTTCCGAAGAAATCACCATTGCTCTCCTCCAATTTACCGAGAAGAGCAACATTCAGATCAAATCATTTGAGTTGTTAAAAGGCCTGAGACCTGAAAGATGCTTCTTCATTTTCATAGAGCAGTGAAGAGAAACACTTGTGCAGCACTGAATTCAGAGATGAGAAAACTTGTTGGACAAGGTGAATAGAATAAAATAAATACATAAAACCCTAACAAAAAAACCCCAACCTTAACCATAAACTAGAGCATACTTGATACAATTAAGGTATTGGGCAAAAAGAAACTATATTAGATAAAAAAAGACAACTATGGACACAGATACATATGACCTGTCATAGTAATCACACTCCACAAACCACACATGGAGTCTAGAGTTTGGATTCTTTCACCAAGGCCTTCCCATTCACTTGGGAGAGACTGTGTGATTAGCTAGCTATCTTCCAATGCTGACTGGAGAAGAACAACGATTTACCACTTAGTATAGTACAGCAGTAGGTCTATACGGCAGATTTAAGAATTCCCATTGGATTGATGATCCAAAACACTACCAAATGATCAGTATCAATTTTCAGAGCTTTCTGGGGAAAAAACAACCACACAAAATCCCCAACAACAATAGAAACCACACCAATGAAAAACCACACACTCACACCTAGGAACATTATGGTAGCATTCAGCTAGGTGTGATGGAGTTTGCTTCATTCAAGATGGGCATTACTCTCTGAACATTGTTCTACATACAACCCCATTCCTTGCTGCAGTCTAAATAAACCACACACCAAAGAGTAACATTCATTATTATAATACAAATACTTCACAGACACAGACTTTTATATCCAATATTGAGTGGATTTTTACTGCCATTCCCTTTTAGTAATATAAAAGGAACACATTCATATAGGAAATATTCACTACTCACAACAGCCCCCTCTGAGAGCAGTAGCTGTTGACCCTGAGCACCTTAAAAACTCAACAAAGAGATTTCACAGACTTTAATTTCGATGGTGATGGGTTTATACTTCTGCAAGACAGGGTTCTCAGGTTTCACAAGTCAAAAGCACATCATCACTGGAATAGTTTAAGGGAACAATGATAATTTCACACCAGAGACAAGAAGGGAACGGGATTATCCAGGATAAATACTATGAGACTACCATTTCCTTTCTCTAGTTCCCTATGTCACAAACTGAACACAGCTACCACAATAAAAATGGGTTCTATGCAGTCTATACAGGCCTCCCCATACTACCTTATCTTTGTTTCCCTCATCTTTACGTTATATGCCTTAATTAAATCACTATCCTATGTAACAACCTCCTCTAAATATCTGTGCAAAACAAGATATGAGGGGCTGTGTAAACAAATAATACGTACTAGTGCAAACCTGCTGAATATGAGATACACGTCTGCCTTTTTTCCTCACTTACACTTGAGTCTAACACCTTTCTATTCTAAACAGATTATCTTCTTGCAGATGTTTATGCACTAACTCTTTCAAACATAATTGTACGTCCAGTACAAAAGACTTCACACCTCTGGACACACGCACTCAGTTAAAGTGTTAAGGCATATATAATGCACATAAAAATATAAATATGTAACAAATAGATACATTCAACCCTCTAAACCCACACATACATGGATCTTGTCTCCATCACATTAAGTACTTCTAGTTAGCTGCTGACCTATCAACACCACTATGAGTGTTAGTTTAAGCAACAGCTTATCCTTAAGGTTAATGGACAATTTAACTAGTGGAACAAAGAACAAAATAAACAACAAGAAAGCACCTTCAACTGAACCCCCTCGACAATTCTGTAGCCTCCTTTAATATGGTCATCTTCATAACAGTCACAAATTGCCTCATCTTCATTCAGTTTCTTAGGTTCCCCTGGCTGTCACAACTATAAAATACTTCTCTCCGTACTAAGAGAAGCAAAGAATCCCCACAACCTCACACCTGCTCAGGACACACCGAGGATCCCAGACCCATTTCATCCCCTCTCCCCAACACCATTTCAACCTTTCAAAGCCTCAGGAAAAAAATGCCTGCCTCATCTCTCCATACACAGACTAAAATTCCCACTAACTTAGCAATATGAAAACTCCAGTTTCCCTTTTGCACAAGTACTATTCCCTTGATACAAACACATATACATAGCCCAATATAATCTTCACCACATATATGCATAATCCCCATAAATTCACCCTACCCCTCCTGTTCAAATGTACACAAAACTTTCAAAGACTCCATCATTCTTTTCTACTTCTAAATACCTACCCAATACCTCCACTTTCTTATAATCTGAGGTAATCCCTGGAACTTTACCCAGAAGATGAGTGCATTGATGTCCTTATAGATAGAAATTCACACTGCCTGACACCTGTCACAAATACCCCAGGACACACACACTCTTCTCCAAACAGCACTATCATAACCCAAACTGGTGGTATTTGCTATGTGTTTTCTAATTTGTAACCCATGCCCCAAATAACAACTATCCAGCTTTTCAATTTCATTACAGGTAAGACACCAATTCACAGCTCCCTTCATGTTCCCAGGCCACAGACCATGCTTCTTGCTCCCCTAGCACATCTCAACACACAAGAAACAGGGCTCACTTAGCTGGTGACAGCCAGGTGTCTCTCTCAACTCTATCAAGACAGTTAAGCAGCAGACAAACCAACTTACACACAGTAAGAACATGCACGCCTTTCCGTCCACATACCATCTCACATTACACACGAAGGTCTCACACATTAAGTCTAACCACACTGGCCACCAAACAAAACAAGTTCAGAACCTTGTAGCAACCTGTTACCACTGTGCCTGTACACAGCCTTACCACCCAAAGCCCTCCCCCCCCACCACAACACTTAGGAGACAGTCAATTTATCATCTTACTTCTCACAAGACACACAAGATTGTTTACCTGTAACTCCCAAATTCCTAGGCTTTCATATACCTCTATTACTAACTACATACGGTTTCACCCACCATCTGCATCCCCACAGTATAAACACATCCCTCAACCTACCACAGCACACAAAACAACACACATGCAGATTTTTCCAGCTGACTCCAGCCCATCAAAATTACTCCCTCTCTTCGACTAGCTACAAATTATAGTAGAAGTGTATCCACTGGGCTCGCAGAGCCAGAAAGCTCCAAACTACAGAAGAGACCTAGCTGCGTTCAACTTCTTTCCCCTTCCACGCTAAAGGCGACCAGGCACTGCCCATCTGACTGTGACTTCATCCCCGCCGCACACCACCAGCTCGTCACAAGCACCCAGGCCTAACGACAGCTTCTCCCTCCAACACCAGGGCCGTACCCGCAGCTCGCCACCTCCCACCACCCCACCCCGTCGGTAAACACCGGGCCTCGCCGGCCCCCGGCCCGCCACTCCCCCGGCCCCAGCCAATACACGTGCACCAGCCCGGCCCGCCGGCCGCCCCCTAATTCCGCTCCACACGCAGCTACCGGCACGCCGGCCACCTTCGGCCCCTTCCTCGCCCCGCGCATAGCGCTACCCACACGGGGCCCGGCCTGCCGTCTCCTCCGCCCCTCACACGGAGACCGGCGTGTAAGGCCCGGGCCGCCGGACCCCTGCCGCTGGCCCGGCCCGGCCCACCCCACAGTGGCGCACAGAAGAAGGGCCCGTCGGCGCCCATCCCTTGCTACATGAGCGGGCTTGGTTCCCCCGCCACTTCCTCGCCGGCCCTCTCCCATACGCCAGCTCCAGCTTCCCTGCCGGGAGGCCGTGTCAGTGCGGCCCCCAGCCTGCTTTTCTCTCCGGGCGGGAAGAGGCGCAGGCCGGGCCTGCGCGGCGCCTGCCCGCTCCTGGGGGGGCACACACGCAGCAGGCCTTGCCCGCCGCCCCCTCCCCCCCCGGGGCGGGCCGGCGCCGACAGCCCCTGCTCCCCACGGCAAGAGCGCAGGCCCTGCCGTTCGGTAACATGCACGCCCAGGCCCGACTCAGTCTCCCGGCCCCTTCCACCTCTCCACCCGCCTCGGCCCAGCCCCAGGCGGACAAGACCCACTCCCCCGTGCCCCGCAGCCGGCCCTGACCCCTCTACCTGTCGGCGGACGAGCGCCGGCGTCCCTCGGCGTCGGCGCCCCAGGCGGCCCAGGTGAGGGTGGGCCTGGCTCGGCCTCAGGCGCGGGACGCCCCGCGCTGGCCGGCACCGGCCGCAGTCGCCACCCGCTCGCGCACTCCGAGCGCCGCCAGCAGCGCGGACATGTTGGGAGCCCCCGTCCCAAAGGCCGTCGCTAGGCCCGCCCTCCCCACCGCCCACGTCAGAGCGCTCCGGGAGGGGGGCGGGCGGGGCCCGGCCCCCGGCCCCGCCCCCGTCCCCCCTCTGCTGGCTCCGGCTCGGCCCTGTCGCCTCGCGTCTTTCCCAGCCTACTGGTTGGCGCTACCGTCGCTCATCCCGTCCCGCCTCCCTCCGGCTAACCATTGGCCGTCTGCCCTACTGGCTCTACCCTTCCTCAGTTTAATTGGTCGATCCTTTCGCCGCTCACCCGCCAGCCCCGCCCAAAAGCTTTTCCGTGATTGGGCCTTGCCCGTGTGCTTTGGTGACTATTGGCTGTGGCTCTTGACAATCAACGTGCCAGAGAACGGACTCCGTCTTTCCCCGCACTTTTTTTTTAATCCGACCTCGTAGCCCGCGGGGGACTGACGGGAGCGGCTGATAGCGAGCACCTTTGCCCCTCCCCGCCCCCTCCGCCCGCCACATCCTTTCCCTCCCAGAGCGGTTTGCCTGCAGGCCATTGGCTCTCAGCGCCGCCAGTCCCGCAGCCTCTCTGGCCCGGGCCGGTGCTTCGCGAAGTGGGCGAGAACCGGCCGCCGGGTGCCTTCTTCTGATTGGCCGCCGCCCCTGTCAATAAAGCGGAGCCGGCTGACGGCGGGGAAGGGCCGGCGGGCCCCGGCGGAGCCGCAGAGCGCGTCCCGGCCCGCGCGCCGCTCCGCACGGCGATTGGTCGCGGGCCGGGCGGGGAGGGGAGAAGCGCGCGGCCTGCCCCGTGTCCCACGGGGGGCGGCAAACAGGACCCGTATGTTCGCTCGATTACATCACCGCCAGCCAATCAGTGAGCGTGGGGCCGGCCTCCTGGCTGCGGGTAGGCGGGGCTTGGCCCCCCCCTGCCTGCGGGACCCCCTTGCGCCCGGCGCGGCGGGGACGGGGAAGTGGCCGCCGCCGGCTCCCGGCGCGGAGGGCGGAGCTGCCGTTTTTACCACAGTAAAATATGGGGCTGGAGGTGTCCCGGCGTTCAGCGTTCCCTTCCGCCGGCGGGGCTCAGGAGGCGGGCGCCCAGAGGGAGGCTTCTCAGGGCGGCCCTTTCTGCCGCAAGGCCCGGGGGTCAGGGAACCGAGCGCTGAAGCGGGGCCGCTGACGACGCGCTCCGACAAGTAACGGCAGTTGGCGGGGAAGCCGCCAGCGCGGGAATGGGCAGCTGCTTCAGCCCCCGGCTGCAGCGAGAGTCCTCCCGTGGGAGGCCCGAGTTCATCCCCCCACCCCCCCCCGGCCTGGCCTACCCCTTTAACTTCTTCCTCGTCCCGAAACAAAACCGCTTATTCAGGAAGGAACATGAAAGTCTGACCGGCGCCTCATGATCCCCTGCTATTCCCAGCTGCCTCCAGCAACGGGCTGGCTGAGCCCAGCTGCAGCCCATCTCTTCGGAGAGGGACCCAACTCCTGCCTTGCTCTGCGGCCCTGCGCGGCAGTCCTGCTTGCCCTTAGATGTTGTAGTCTTGACTCAGAAGCTAAAGTGATGCTGCCTTAACGCTCCCGGGTGCCTGAAGTTTACCGTGCTGTCTGTATGGGTGGCATATAGATCCCCACGCAGTGGTCTGCTGATACCCCTTGTCCCCTCACGTTGGTGTGTTTCCTCTCCATGCACTGTATACATCAGCATCAATGAACAGGACTGGAGATAGTAGATGAAAGCACATTTTATGTAGCATTTTCCATCTGTCTTTTCTGGAGTGTTAGCAAAGGAGCCAGCCCTGAAATGCACACTTCCCTTCTGGAGTTGGCATTCTTTCCCAGTCTTCCACATAGACACACTATGGGACTGTTTATCCAGGTTCTCCAGACCTATGCCCACAGCACAGGAAATACTATTACTTTTAGCTTTAAGGTCATCAGCACCACCACTCAATGTTAGAAAACCCTTGCACAATGCTCAGGGGGCACTTCGAGCTCAGGTAACTGAGGCAGCTGCATCTCTGAGAGTTGAAGCTTTGCTTTCTGTGGGTACATCTGCAGGGAGAAGATGGCAAAGGTCACTTGGGTGTGACAGCTCTCTAACAGTCGATAGAGTTGATTGAGAATGAAACCTAGGTTGCCTTAACACAGGCACTGGTGAGTAAGTCCAGAAACAACCAGAATACTGAGGCTGTGGTTAGCCTTCTGTCATAGAAAACTTGCTCATAGACAAGCTAATTCGAGTGCCCAGACCCGGCTGCCAATCAACCTAGTTAACTTTGCAGTGTCCACATGATCTGGGACTCAAGATACTTTTATATATCTAGCTAGGGGGTTTCTCTTTTTTGCCTTTCCTCAGGCTTATGTCTCATTTAAACACAACTCATGTATTATTAAAGTGTTGACAAATCTGACTAAAATTTGCTATATCTTCAGGTTGACAAATGTGAAATTAATTCAGCCTAGATACTTCTTGGACTCTTGAAACCATTTTTATTTCAAGTGTTTCACCAGGAATTCTTTGAGATCCTGACACTCTTCAAAGTAATGGTAAATCTTGCACAGATTTCAACAGGTACAGACCTGGACTGTAATTTTATGAGGTCTCTGTTTACACCCTCTTCTTTGCTTCTTGGCTCCCTGACAGAGAGATACCATAGGTAGCATTAGATAACTTTGCTCAGTATGACTAAGGTATACTCAGCTGCTACTGACTCTTCCATCTAATTTACTGTCGCAGCCATTCTTCCCACGGTGACTACTAAACCAAAAACGTACAAAAGTACTTAAGGAAATCACAAGTTAGTCTTTCAGTTGTCACTCAAAGCTTCTGTCCCTTCCTTTCTCCCTGCTTCTAGGTTCATCACTGCTGTTCTTACCCCCTCATTCTGCCTTCAGCTCTAACTGCATATATCGTTTTATAACAAATACAGAAAAAATAAAATACTTTCTTATCACCTCACTACCAGTACAACCCTTACTGAACTGACTTCCTAAAATAATAAATACTACCTTACATTATCTCTAATGTAATAAATCATATCCCCTATTGCTTCTCAAACCTGACCTGCTTACGTGTTAGAGATTAACTAAAAACCTACACCATGCACACGGGTCCTTAACCCAGCGTAAACAGCACATTCCTAATCACTAGAAAATGTTCATACCTGGGTGGTTTATGTGAGCGAAAACTAAGGGCTGGCATTGCTCAAGAGATGTGTGTGGCAAGAGGCAAGCGGCACAGCGACAGGCAGCAGGGGCGGTGGGTGAAGTAATAAGTAGGTGAAATAATGGTTGTATGTGGCAACGTGGAGTTAATGGCTAATCTAGGGATTTTGTGCCTTTTCGTGGCTGGCCCCTGCTAAGCTCCATGTAAGATTGCTAAAGCAGGATATTTGTGAGAATATACAGGGGGGGGAGATCGACGGTGATGTGTGCACCCCTGAAAGCGTGTGCATTTCTTAATACGTCCGTCTGATTCTTAGTGGTGATGAAAATAACTACGAATTATAGACATGTTAACCAATAAATGGGAAATAGATTGTACAGGATAGAGACAATTTGCAAACAACTTGATGTGCTACCGTGCTTAAGAGGTGTGAAACAGAGTTTTTATATACCATAAGGAGTCTTTAAAATTCCCATTTTTCTGTGTTCCATTGTTATTGTTGAACAAATTTGTCCTTTTAGGAGTAGCTGTTGCTGAATCTCAATAATAATTACATTTGTTTCATGTTCAAATGATTGAACTGTAAAACAGGTCTTGACAAAATATCAGTAATTTTGAGAAGCTACTTGATCTGACAGCATTTTTACATCATTAGCTCAACTTATACTTCTGTTTTTGGAAAAGTTAGGTTTTCATCTGGTGCATGTACCCATCTAGTGTTTTAAGTGGCTTTCGCACTGCTTTCATCACAAGTGGCAACAGCTCCAGTTTCACAAGAAAGCGTTCTTAGCCACTGAGAATATTCATGGTATATGCATATTTTTTATCTGCAAAGCAAACAAGCTCTTTAATTTTCAGCTGAGTAACTTCCTATGGAAATTAATTCACTAAACAACGGCAGTTAAGTTCTTCACCACTTCCCTGTGTACCCCTTCTAGATTACACCATCTCTGAAGAGAGGAAGGAACTCACCACAGATAATAAGGTCATCTTCATATTAAGAAATGTGTAGAGAAATTTTGGAAAGTTTCATGTACTATTTCGCCTTGGTTTTGCTCAACAAGAGGAAGATTAAATGCTAATACAGCAATGGGGAATAGGAAGAATGTGGGATGGGTAACAAAGACAAAGGCACAGCTACAGACAAATGCAAAAATCATGTAAAGTTACTGTGTCAAAATGAAATAATTGAGAAGTGGATATACAATTTCCAGCATTTTCATGAAAAAAAAAAAAAGGGAGGAATTTCACAAAACAGAACAGGAAAAAAAAAAAGAAAAAAAAAAAAAAAAAAGGATATAAAAAAAAGAAAAAATAATGTAAAGTAAATGTGTAAAAAAAAAAAAAAAAAAAAGTAAATATAAAATTTCAAGAATTTTCATAAAAAAAAAAAAAAGGGAGGAATTTCACAAAACAGTTCAGGACACTCACCTTGTAATACAAGATAAGTTGTGGAGTTCCCAGCTGGAATGTGTGGATTAGGGGGAATTTGCAGCTGAGGAAACAAAGAAGTAGAAATAAAGATGAGTAGTAACATTCTGTGTAAAGGAAGTGATGTTTCTGCAAATAAACCCGAGGGAATGAAACAGCTCATAATTTAGTTCCAATTTGTATTTTGAAAAGATGGTTACAGAGTGTATTGAGAGGAAAGGGCTGTGAGATCATTACAGACCCCTGGGTGTATCTTTCGGAGGTAGCTAGAAAACTCTGTATTATTAAAGAGATGGTACCACTTAGATACAAGGAACCAGTCAGTAAGATTCCAAATTCCCAGGTAATAATTTGGGGAATGCATGCTACTCATAGTTGCAGCCAGACATTCTGGACTGTGGTGGTCAATGAATGCCTCCTCCAAACTGTCACAGAGCCTGGAAAAAGTAGTTTTTGGATGGTTCAAGAATATGTCCTCAAAGGCCTGACTGTAGATAATAATGCTAGGTGATCACAGGTTGTGTGATGAAAGGCAGGGGTGAAAGATAGTAGAAGATCGTCAAGTTAAGAAAGGCACACTGTCATAAATTAAAGGACCTGTCAATAAAATCAGCTCGTATAATGAAAATAGACATTTGAATGTGAAGAAGCCTTGGGTATCTTATAACCAAAATTGCTAATACCATTTGGATTCTGTATCTCACTCAAGGCACAAGTGGAAGAGAAGTGGCATCAGGAGAAAGGTAATAAGCAGAAAGCATACAACAAAACAGTCTGATTCAGGAAAGATCTCAAACATCAATAAATGTGAGATAAAAATGGAGAATTTATCTGGAAAACTAGGTTAATTCAGACCTTGTGTATGACATCCAGAAAGCCAGCAAGATGTTATCCAGCTGTGACACAGTACTGTAAGAAAGAAGTTATGTTGCTTTTTAGTGAGGAAGAAGTGGGATTTAGAGATAGTCTACATCTGAATCTAAAATTAAATGCATATTTTGTCCTAATTTTCAGTAAAGATTTTGAACACAGGGTTAGAGGGCAGGATGGATGATAGGAGGTAAAGGAAATTGCTAGTATCACCTATAAGATGAAAATAAAACACAGTCTCTGGTCAGAAAGCACAGATAATGCCCATTCCAGAAGTCAGAAAACAGTGTTAAGTGAAATCACTTGTCTCACAGTAGGGTTTTTAAATTAAGTATAGCAGGAAATGAGAAAGTAATGTTTCTTTACAAAAGGTGGACCATACCAGATTACCCTAATATCTTTCTTTGATAATATCATTCAGCTTCTAGAAAAAGGAGGAGATGATAGGAATTAGCAGAGCAATACTGGAGATTAATGGAGACAATGGACTATGAGTAGAAGATAAAGCAAAATCTAATGATAACAGGTGAGGTGTCTGAGTAAAGGCTGTTGTCTTTTCTTCCCCCCATCCCAAGATCAGTTTTGGGCTTATTAGGTATTTCCCTTAATGACACTCACACGAGAAGATGGTGAGAAATAAACTTGTAAATGAGTCAGGGTTGAAGGTACCAACAGGAAGGAGAAATAGGAAACCATACACAACGAAACTGATGGAGAAATAGAAATTCAGTCAACTTCAAGAGCATAAAAGCAAGACCCTTGGGGTTTAATATCAGAAGTTTCCTCAAGCAGCTGGGAGCTCATCACTTAAAACAAAATGATGAAGAAGGACAGAATATTCTAGAATATCACAGCACGATATGAAATGCCATTCATTTTCAGCATTAGAATGACAAATGCAATATTAAGCATGGCTGGGCAACAGGTTAAGTGCCTTCACACAGGCTCTTTAATAGGCAGTGTGGAAGTGCTTATTCGGAGCTCCGCACAGGCAGCCATGAGCTGGCTTTGAGATGTAGCAAACAGAAGGGGTTGATGTGCCATGATTATTTTCTGTTGCCTTCATTTGAGCTTTGTTCGTGTTGTTAAATTAGGTAGGGACAGACAGCCACAAGCTGCCAAGCTAGTTTGTAATTAAGCCATGACTTAGCGTGGCTTAATAAGTTACTACTCCACAGACAAGCTGTAATAAGTGCCTGTGTGTGTGCTCCCAGCTCATCCTGCTGCTGAAGTAAAAGCTGTTAGCTGAAGCTACTATACACTGCTATAGCATCCTAGCTGGTAAGCAATAATTTGCCTTGGTAACCCGGTCACTTGTCAGCATATGTCGACACTTTTCCTCTGTGCTACTGGGAAGCTCAGAAGTCAGTGCAGGGTTGTAGGTAGCATGGGAGATAGGCCAGAAGTATTAGTTTTGTTAACTTCTTGCTGAGATGTCTACTTTTGCAGTCCAAAATCTTGCTAAAAATTTGGCTTTGATGTTAGAATACCAATTTGTGGTTAGACTACTTTCTCTTGTCATCCCTAATGCTTCTTCACCATTATTACTGCCCTTGTTGGTTTTTCACTGACTATCTGGACTTTACATGACTTTTTCTACCGCTTGACTAAAGTATTTTAAGACACCTTAAATTATCAAACATCTTTCAAATGCTGTGTAGATACAATGTTATATAGTACAGGCCATACTAATGAAAATTCAAAAATAAGCATGAGATTAAAAAATAAAAACCTGTAGAGATTATCATTCAAATAAGCAACTATTAACTGAGAAAATGATATCCTTCAACAGGGATAAGTGTAGAGTCCTGCACCTGGGGAGGAACACCATGTACCAGTACAGGTTAGGGGTAGACCTGCTGGAAAGCAGCTCTGTGGAGAGGAACCTTAGTGTCCTGGTGGACAATAAGTTATCCGTGGGACAGCAATGTGCCCTTGTGGCCAGGAAGGCCAATGGTATCCTGCATAAAGAAGAGTGTGTCCAGCAGGTCGAGGGAGGTTCTCTTCCCCCTCTGCTCTGCACTAGTGAGACCACATCTGGAGTATGGTGTGCAGTTCTGGTCTCCCCAGTTCAAGAGGGACAGGGAAATACCACAGAGAGTCCAACGGAGAGCTACAAAGATGGTGAAGGGACTGGAACAACTCTCTTATGAGGAAAGGCTGAGAACTCTGGTGGCTGTTTAACCTGGAGAAGACTGAGAGGGGATCTTATTAATGTTTACAAGTATCTGAAGGGTGGGTGTCAAGTAAAGGGGCCAGTCTCTTTTTAGTGGTGCCCTGTGATGAGATGAGAGGTAACAGTAGCAAGGTGAAACACAGGAAGCTCCACCTTAACATAAGGAAAAACTTCTTCACTGTGAGGGTGACAGAGCCCTGGAACAGGCTGCCCAGAGAGGCTGTGGAGTCTCCTTCTCTAGAGACTTTCCAGACCCACCTGGATCTGTTCCTGTGTGGCCTGCCCTAGGTGTTCCTGGGCTGGCAGGGGGGTTGGACTCGATGATCTCCAGAGGTCTCTTCTGTTCTATGATTCTGTGATTCTGTGATTCTATGATTACTGTCAATGCAATTCCATTGCTACTTTTTCCTGCCCACTTACACTTCTGTCCTAAGCACGTCTCTAATAGTAATCTAATGACAACAACTTAACAGCTTCCTACTTAATCTTTGTGATATTTTCCTAATTCATATGGAATCATCATTACTGTTAATTCACCGGTTTACCTTTTCTTACTGTAACAATGAGAAGTAATTGCCTGGGACAGTGGCAAAGGTTGCTTCATAAAAATCAGTGACACTTTAAAAATACTTTCCCACAGTTCCTTTCACCATCATCTCTTTTTCTCCCCATTGTTGAGGGAGAACAGCCTGTGAGCCCCAGTGAGAGGGGTGGCTTCTAACACCTACCCATGGGTAAGAGAATTTGTCTAGAATGGTGCGACACAACAGGCAGAAGCAATCTGATCTATGTGAGTGGTTTTTGTTATTTGAGGATGTTTCTGGTCAGGGCATTCTGTTAAGATCAGCCAAGCTGTTAAACTGGAATGGATGTGACTCATCCTTCTGAGGGGAAAAACACCAGTAACCAAACTGTGCACAGTGTGAAGGGTTTCCCTAACATACACTTGAAGCATTAGCTGTGAGCAAAGCAAGTCTTGAGAATGTTTTTCTTTTCTTGCTTGTTTGGGTTTTTTTGTTTGGGTTGGGGTTTTTTTGTTTGTTTGGTTTGGTTTTGGTTTGGTTTTGGTTTGTTTTTTTAAGGCTGAGGGGAATAAAATATCTTCTTCTGGAAGAAACTTCATGTGTGTCCTGTAGGTCACTGAACCTTTTCCTAAAGCACTGAACTGCAGCAAGACCTGTTGAGTAATTTATGAATACATGAAACTGATGAATACCAGTTTAAGTAGAAAGGGAAGGGGGCAAGAAAACAAACAAACCAAGAAAAGTAAGCCCACAGCAAGGGAAGGGCTTCTCTAAAATCTAAAAGTTCTCTCTAAAATCTTGTAGTGCCTAAGCAGTGCTCTCTGGTATCTGTTCCAGTGGTGCACAACCTCAGAAGAAGTGGCCCAGCAGTCCAGAGCTGCAGACATGACTGGCTGTGAACTTACTAATGGAAATACTTGGTGATGACTCAGTTAAAGAGAGTCATCAATAGCAAACCCATCCGGTAAGATCCACAGGCAGCTAATAAGCATGATTGGCAAGGGAGATAACACAGACTCCAAATGAAGCCCATCACCAAAATGAGGTAATTCTTCCTTTTCTGCATTTCTGTAGGGTGGTTTGATAGGTTCTATCCCTGGCCATTAAAGTGGGCCATGTCAGAGCCTTTGTCTCACTGCGGCCATTTCAATTTTGAGCTCTGAGCAAAGAGCTTAGCCTTCTGCAGGCTAAATCCAAGTGCATCCCTTGCATTGGCTTGCAGTATCCACAGTTCAAAAATTAACATTTTGAATGTTGAAACATATAAGCGTGTAATGAACCTTCACAAAGAAAAGCAAATCAGAATGTAGGCCAGGTTCCGTGCTGTTGTTTAAAGCTTTTTCAATTAACAGCGGGGCTTTTTTTTTCTGATTATATGCTAACAGACAGAACAACAGTTTTAAAGTAATATGTTGCATTTAGTTTTGAAAGTAGTGTTAAATCCTGCTTTGCCTAGTTATTAAATCCTTCTTAAAAAAGAACATGTGTATTTCTTACTAGCATATCCACATGGAGATTATTCATGACAAGGGTATTAATTTATATAAGCTATTCTTCTGGATTCTAGAAATTATATTAGTGTCTGGACAGAAAAAAAACCCACCCCACTCAGATACATTCTCACCATGGTGACCTACGAGAGAACTGTCACAACAGAAGCTGCTGTTGCCACTACAATTTCCAGAGCCCTGCTGTTTGTGTTGTTGCTGAAGAGAAAATCCATTGCCCTTCGCTGCACTTAAAGCTCACTAAGATCAGATTGCAGCTTAAAGATAATGTTCACACTTTACTGTACATCAGTATCAAAGAGAAAATGAGACGATCAAAATATGCCAACCATAATAATAGTGTCAACATTAAGTATGCTGTGTACTTCCGCTGAGGTAACGAGCGCTCTGACTCCCTCCTGTTTCGGCAAAGGGAAACTAGCATCACGATCACAGCCTTTGGGTTCAGCTCTGCTCGAGCCCAAGTGCCACTAATCTATGTAAGAATACAAACCAGATAAGAAGTAGAGGATTGATCCTCCTCAAAGGAAAAATAAAATCTAGTGGTGTTTTTGAAACACAAAAAAAATTTAGTAGTTGTAGTTATCAAAGAGAAAATAGAAGAATGTTGTCTCTTTACACAATGAATTTTATGAACTCTCTTCCCACAGTCAACCAAAGGAGTGCCAGTTACAATAAGCATGTTGTAAAGGTCCTTTTTGCCAACAGAACTACTGAGTTGGTGAAATGTGTGAAGCATACCTTTTTCACAGGCTACCTGTTACCCAACTAAATAAGTGTATTTCAAATGATTAGAAAAGATTTTCTGAATTCAGAGGTAATCTAAAGCTAGTGACAGGAGGACATTGGGTTTTAAATGTGAATGTTCAGGTTTGGAGAAATGAGCAGTTTCACGAATTTTACACTCCACAGTACAAAAATGAAAAAAAAAAAAAACCCAAACCCAACAAAGTTTTGGTCATAGGACTTGACATTTTAAAAGCAGCATTTCTGAAAGTGAAATGGCCCCCAGAAGACCTCTGATTAGCCTGCTCTCTATCAAGAAACCCTGAAATAAATCACTCTGAGGGAAACTGCTGGGATATCTATAATTAACTACGGCTAAGGGAATTAGAGTTGGAAGTTACTATGATAATTGTAAAGCCTCTGAAATCATAAAATGAGGAAGTAAGAGGAATGAAAATTATTTGAGAAAATGCTCACAACCCTAAACTGATCGTCATTATTAGTGACATGTTGTGTGTGAACCCTATGAATAATCTATTGTTCACAAGCTGTGAGGTTAGGGTCTGATATACAGTTGATAGTTTTATTATATGTAATTTATAAGATCTTGAAAAGCCATGAAAAAAGGTTGATGATAGAAGTTACACTGTCTGGGAAATGGAGAACCAAATCAAATTATAATTCATAGAATCATTTAGGTCTGAAAAGACCTTTAAGATCATCAGGTCCAACCCTTAACCCATCACTGTCAAGTCCACCACTACGCCATATGCCTGAGTGCCATGTCTACACGTCTTGTAAATACCTACAAGGAGGGTGACTCAGCCAATTCCCTGACAACTCTTTCCATGAAGAAATTTTTCCTAATATCCAACCTAAACCTCCTCTGGCAGAACTTGAGACGGTTTCCTCTCATCCTATTGCTTGTTACGTGGGAGAAGAGACCAAGCCCCACCTTGCTACAACCTCCTTTCAGGTAGCTGCAGAGAGCAATAAGGTCTCCCCTGAGCCTCCTTTTCTCCAGGCTAAACAACTCCGGTTCCCTCAGCTGCTCCTCCTAAGAATTCAATTGACTTTCTAAGGAGGAAGGTAAATCTAAGTTTGGAAATCAGTGTGTCAAAGGATCACTGAGTATCAGAGATGATTCAGCCTGAGACAAACACAAACACATTTCACTTGCATTAATGTAAATAGCTCAGGCTGATACAAACTACCATACAATATAGTAGAATTTTCTCTAAATTGAAGGAAGCACTGTAAGGTATATGGTCCAAAGAAATGCTCTGAGGCTTACCCTGCCTTGCAGGAAAGAAGCCCCTCATACTTTGAGCGGACACAGGTGAAAACCCAACCAAAAAATGCATCCTGAAGTGCTGTTAGACTGGCTCCTTGGCTTGTGAAGTGTGACTGCCAAACAAGGTACATATTGAAATTGGTTTTTCTTGTTTCTGTGTTTCTTTTGTGTGTGTTTGTTTCCATTTTGTAATCATAAACTTAACCCTTGCTTTGCTAGGATAATACTTTTCTTCCTTACTTAACTTTGCCTGGTAACTGCAGTGATTTCAAATAACTATGGCAAGCCCAAGGCACATTATTTCTGAAGATGCATCAAGTCCAAATAAATCAATTGGCACACAGACCTTTAGGATGCTCACAGCCTGGGAGAAATTTGAGAAACCAAGTCATTTCTTAGCAAATAGCAAGAGTCAGTGTTACATCATGGGGAGAAGTTTTTCCAGTGGGGCGTTTATTGAACACGAGATTGCACAACTTTAGGTGCCCAACTGAGATAAAATCTTTTGGAGGTTACACCGTGCTGTTGTACTACTGAGGGTGCAACGTATTGCAAGGAAGGAGTAAAACAGGAGAACAGGTGGAACTCCAAGTGAGAGTGCCACAGGGAACCACAGAGTGTACGACTGCCAGAATAAGCCGAGTGAGTATCTTAAATCTAGACAATGATCCAAGAAATGTAAATATTACAGTCCATTGTGAAAGGGTGTAAAAGCAGCAAAATTCTGAAAGCTGGAAAAGAAAAAATAACACACTGAAGAGTGCTACTTTGCAAAGCTCTTCAGTGGTAACATGCTCAGCTTTTTCATAAAGTATTAAAAAAAAAAACCCCACAATTAAGAGAGGCTCCACAGCTGAAGTGTAGTAAGCGCAAAGGTAAGTGCATAGTGGAAACTGCCAGACACACTGCTGGCACTGCCATATCACAGTAGGGTACTTAAAACTGTATGCCAGCAGTGTATAAGCTATAGAGATACAGAAAAGCTCAGTGCCAGTTTATTCAGCTAGAGAGGGACCTTTGGATACAGGCTTTGCAATCACGTATGTTTTTCTAAGATAGGCCAGTGTTAGGTGAAACACCATAAACTGATTATTTACATTGCTAGATGAGGCTTGGGTGTTTTCACTCCTCAAAAAAAAAAAAACAAAAAACCAAACCCCCAAACATTTTTTTTTTCCCAATTACTAGCACATTACTATTACATTATCATTATATTGTTTGCAAATCAAGAGTCAAAGAAAGGAAGATACAGTATTTGCACACATCTAAAAGAGCAGGGGCATTGAGTCTCCAGTGGCTATGCCTTCTAGGCTTATTTATTCAATCTGTGGCCCTCTGGAATAGACAAGATGACTTGCTCTGGTAGTGGCAGTAGCCTACTTCTTACCACCACTCCTTCCAGAGGCCCTTTCACTTCCCAGCAATAAAACATGGGAAGGACCAGAGCCCCTTGAGAAAGAGGGCTTTTAGAAACGAGCTACTGTCAGAACAATCAATCCAGTAATCACTCTTTTCTCCTCACAGGTCTGTGGCACCACTTGGAAAGGAGACCAACAGTGAGCTGTCTGAATTACTTGGCAATACTAATCTCCTGAGCTGCTATATTTCTTGGGCACTCATTTCTTCAGTGTGGGAAACTTGCTGTAAGCAACCTGTAGTGTATATTCAGTAATTATTTCAATCTCAGGAAATTGCCATGTCCTGCAGCAAATGATGTACTGCAATATATGTCCCTCTACTGTCGCTAGAGAAAGTTGTAGCATCTCAAAAGTGGGCATCTCTCCTACAGAGCATCTGACAGGAGTTCAGCAGAGAAGAGTCCTTTGTGCATGCCTGTTTTATAGAAATCATGGATTGTCTCAGATAAAATGTAGACTGTGACTGGCAGTGCAACAGCAAGAGAAGAAACATTAATGGGCAGAACATAGGAGGACTGAGGTAGAAACACTTACTTCAGCTTCTATTCAAACCTTGTCATACAGCTGTGTGTGTCTCCTTGTATCATGCCCCATTACATATAGAATCTTAATGCCTGCTAAGGGTTGAAATAACAAAAAGAAGTTATACTCTTTTTTCAAGCATATTTAACTCCAAGTGCAAATCCAACAACTTCTGAATTCTAGTGACGGAATGACAAGAAAGCCCTGAGTGAACAATGATGCGGGCAGGAAGATGTGTCTAAAGACACCTTTGTTTTCCAAAAGCAAAACAAAGGACTGTATACCCAAAGTACGAGGAAGTCAGTGAAGCAGAAACCACAGGGGATGAAGTGTCTGCTCATCCAGCAGTTTCAGATTTAGAGGACAGGCCAGAACTGCTTTCACACCTAGTTTTATACCTTTTCATTCTGTTGACTTCAGTGGGGTAAAATATGATTTACAGTTTTAAAAATAAAAACAGAATCAGGTCAGTTTTTCGTAATTAATTATTCATTGCCTAAGCGTGGGGTCTTTTTGCAGTCGAGGCCCACATGCACTGACGCAAAAGCCATAGCAAAAAGGTAGTGATTATGCGTTAGGCCTTTAGGTCCATAGCATTGGTAAATTATCACTGCTTCTATATACCTGCAGTGTTTTCAGACAAACCTTTGTATTTAAGAAGTACAGTTGTACTTATCCACATTATTTTAAAATTGATTTCAAAGGATTCTGCAAAACGTAATCTGAACACACATTTAATAAGACATAAATACAAATTAAGGCAACCATTGAAGAAGTGTATCTGTCTCTGTAGTTAAAGCCTACTAAATTAAATTTTAAAGAATTCACTCAGACTGGAAATCATATCATTGTGTGTGGGCATAGGAGAAGGCTCAGTAAATTCTGGCTCGGTGGGTGAGTCAGCATGAGTCATCAGCAGACATACCATCCTACAGTTATATGAATCCGCAAGGTACATTTAGAAACATTTCACAGTAACAAAATAATGCCATCCTCCTGCTTTTTGTCTCGATGACATTAATGACAGCCCCAACTTTCCTAAAATATTGTAGGTGTTCTCAGTTCAACATGTGAGGTTAAAAAAAAAAATCCCTCTGTTTTAGTATTTTCATTAACCAAAACTAGCACAAATATGAAAAGCTGTTAGGAAAGCCTCAGGCTGTAAATAAAATAATTTACATAGTTGCATTACACTGACAAACAACTGAGCAACTTCTACTTTTCAGGTGGATTTCTGATAACTCGATTGAAACATGAGGAGTTTCTTTTTCTCTCTTCCAATTTTAATTGTTTCCATCACTCAAAATTTCAAGTGGGTAATAAGATGCTCTGACAAATAAAGATATTTAGCTGATATCACCAACGGTGTAATAAGCAAAATAGTGTCAGTTTTGTTCTGAAGGATTTTTTAATTGTGGTATCTTACTGAAAGGCTCTGAACGCAAAGTAGATGAGCATTTGTAGGGCTAGAACTATTCCTGCTTTCTCCTCTTCCATTTTTTCTTAATTTCCATGGAAAAGTTAAATTATTTATATTTCATTTTCCTCTGAAACAGGCTTCATTTTCTTCCAGCCTGTCATACCATATATGATCTCTAATTACCCAACATACCCAGTTTGTACAGCTACATGGAAGTGCATTTTTGACTCCTCATATTAATTTTGGGAGCTCTAGTATTTACTTTTTCTTAGTTTTGCTAAAGATTAGGGAAATTTTACCAGTCGTATGGCTGCATTTACAATCTAGTGAATGGACTAGGATTGCTCACGGGCATATACACGCACAGCTATTTGGCTGACTGACCACCTCGCAGCCCAGTCTGGAAACCAAATACACTGCCATGATTAGTCATCCACTTGGATCCCACTTCTTACAATGATGCCACACAGATGCAGCCAGATTCACATCAGCTAATCTAGTTACAAAACAGAGGCCCTGGTTCTATCAGATATGTTAAAATCCGTGTAAACAGAAATGGCTTATTTTAGGCCACAGACTCTTGTTTCCTGCTTTCCCAGTAGCTTGGCAAATGCATTCTGAATTTTTTCTCTCATTATTCTCAAGGTGAGGATTGTTTCCTGGACTTACTCCTAACTGTTATGTTTTGGCTTACTAACTAATTCCTTTCCCAGCTAAGCTGTCTGTATATCACCTACTTAGTATTTCAGACAATTAATATTGCCCTTTATTTGCTACTGCTATGTGCTAGCAGTCTTAGGAAAAAGCTTTTTTTGTTTTTTTTTTTTTTAAATTCAGAGAATTATTTATTAAATCCTATGGACTAAGTAAAGGAGGGTACACTTTCCAGGGCTGCTGCCTCTGCCTGTTTTTCTAGGGCATTTAACCACAGTTGTAACTTGTTTACTAGACTGGGCCCTTTGACTGTGTGAGGAAACATCAGTTCTGTGAATCTTGTTGAGCTAGTATCATTAGGACAGGTAAATTTAGGCACACCTTGGAGAAGAGTGTAAGCCACTGGAGGGTTTTACAAGAAATTCTAAGGGCAAAGTGTCTTGTGAGTGTCAGAGGCACCTTAACTCTGGGTTTGGGCTTCCAGTCTTTAAGTACAACCAAAACTCAAAGCCACATTTACCAAACATCAGTGCTCTTTATTCACTGGGCAATCAGGGTTGCCAGCTCCCCCCATGCAGCCCAAAGATTTCAACACTGTAAATGAGATCAGTTAGCAACATATCTGTTAATAGTAGCTAGCATGTTGCAAAAAATGCAAACAAAGAAAATCAGAAATACGTTTCTTCAACCACTTTCACTCAATAATACTATTCAGTAATATCTTTATTTCAAATATTTTTCTTAAAATCAAATCTTGTAAGACATTGCTGCTTTTTGACTGGAAACAGTGGAGAGTGGAAAACACTTATGTACATACACATCATTTTAGAATATATTCTCAGCATGTAGTCTTTCCACGGAGAGTCACTATTCAATATGCTTTGTATATTTTTAAGCTGCATTTTATACAAAATGTAAAGTAGTGTCTATTTTAGTAAACTCATTATCAAATGTTGCTGGAAGCAACACCCAGTCTTCTGATACGCTGCACTTTCTTCAGCATTCCTTATGACTGAAGTGGGTTGATGAACACTGGTTTAAGTTATCAAAAATGAGGCAAATTCTCCATTTCCTTATGCTTTCTATCAGCTACCACAATTAATATTTTCTGTATCTTCGCAGGAGTTTATTTCCAAACTTGCTATGAGTAGGGAAATACACTTTGGTAACCATGCAACAGGTTCAGAGCAAAGGGTTTGTCAAAGATGATTTAATACTTGGCTGCTGCAGACGACAGAGTGAACAACAATTAATTCTTGAGTTATCTTTGAGGGAGAATCTCTTTTCCAGGAGAGACTGTCTGAGCCTGGAGGAGATGCATGGAATTTCCTTTTCTTTCACTACAAGTTCTCCCAGCAGAAACCTCAAAACTGAAGCTCACAGACTCACACCTAAAAACTTTCAGCCAGACCTACAGAGATGGAGATCTTGTGAGTAATCCACTGAAAAAGCCTACAAGAGGGAAAGACACAGGCGTATTTACCTCCTTTCTGACATTACATGCTTTCAGGTGCATTTAAGAACAAACCCTTAGGCCACAGGAACAAGCCATGTCCCTGCTCAGCATCTTACCTGCCTGAAGCTTCTGAGTGCTCTGGCAGTCTTTGCTCTCTTCCATTCAGGCATCCTAAAAGGGTGGGATGGGTTCATGTCCAGGCTTTTGGTGTATCTTGGGGTTAGGGTTGCTCCTCACTTCATCTACACAGCCATCGAATGGGTATCTGAAAAACCATTCAGGCACCTCAGTCCCCTTGATACCTCACACAGGATTCTGGTAATGGGATAACATTGCAAGTCTTCAGGAGGGCTTCCATCAAGGGTTTGGGATGTTTATTCTTAAAATTCTCTATAGCTCCTGTAGTGTTTTTCTGATTTAAGTCATTCCTGAATGCACTTTCTGTCTAAATAGACAGTGGGTGGATTCAACTAAGGAAATATGCAGTCATTCTGTATTCTTGAATTCTATGCCTTTGCTGGAAAGGGACAAGCAAAGGCTTTTTCTGTTCTAGCAACAGGCGGATTTCCTAAGATGAAACTGATGAGTAATCTTGGTCATTTTCCAGCATGCTGCTTCATTTAATGTAATTTAGAGCATCATTTTCATGCCTGTAGCATTTAGGTAATTGTTCGCTAAGAGTTGCTGATAGTATCAAACATGCGGCTCTACCATGCAGACCTACTGCTACGATTTCCAGCTTTGATAAATTGGATGTCAAGATCAGGTAGAAGTGCTGATATTTCAAATAAAAAAGAAAGAAAGAAAGTGAGGGAGAGAATGAACCAAAGAAGGAAAGCACAGAATGAAGGAGGCAAGCTCTGGAGAAGACTGGGCTAAAGTTTTTCATTAATTTGTTATGAAAAATAACTTTTAACAAACACACAAATATGTTAAATTGTTTTTCAGCATCCTTTAATATTCCTTCTTGTTTGATTAAAAAGTCAAATAAAAAGGGAAGCATGACAGAATCAAACTAAGCTTGTTCGTTGACAGCGGCCCTTATGCTCTGGAAATATTCAGTATCACTACTTAGGGTTTTTGAATGAATATGATTGTACAAAATGCAGGTCATCAGGGAATCTGCCAGTATTTTACAGGTCTATTAGTATATTTGTTGACTGTATATGTATGTACATAAATTTGTGTAATTCTGATTAAAAAAAAAAGCATTATAGAATTGACTTAAAACTATTTGATGCTACCTGAGTTAATTTGCAAACATAATTTTCCCCCTTAAAGCTATAAAAGTAACCACTGCTTAGCTTGGGCTAGTGCAGGCAAAGCAACTGAAGGGCTGGACTTGTCAGGGCACCAGAGATGCAGACATGAGAAACGGAAAGGCTAGAGATGTGTGGGCGATGATGAGGTCCGTAGAGCATAGCTGTGAATCAAAAATAGCTAAATAAATGCCAGTCATTTCATTTTCTCTCTTTGCACACCAGTATGTTTATGTAGAATGACTGTGGGCAGTGCTAGTGTCTGAAAAAAATTCTGCAAGTGGCTGACCTAGCTTTTACTGGGTGGGAAAGTGGGAGGCAGTGAGGAGGCAGCAGTAGAAATTGTAGATTTTACATGCTTAGGAAAAAATCACATCAAACACGAGTGTGTAAAAGCTGCTGGGTGTCAGAGTGCAGAGTGCTGAGCCAACATTGTTCTGCTCTCTGAACTGATTGATGAGCAGATTTGACATCTAGCAATGCTAGTCATGGCACATGCTGAGCAGGTTTGGAGCGAAAATAAAAAATCCAGTGGGGGCAGGGGAAAAAGGAATACTGGCTACTCAGCATGGTCAGGATAAGGTTAGCTCTGGCTTGGTTGAAGCCACATCTCTCTTCTTTTCCCAGTGAGAGTTTGATAGAGAATTGCTCTGTGGTCTAAGCACTGTCCTTCCTTAGATGTTGCTAATGGTTCAAACCAGCTAATGAAAGGCTTGCATGTGCTGCAGTTTTTGCTTGGCAAGTGTGAGGGCATGAGAAAACAGAGTAAGAGGATGTTTGTGCTGCTTGTGGGCAATGGGCAGATTGGGACAATGAGGTGTGTGGGATGGCAGAACTGCTTACAGGACTGTCCTGCACAATGCTGCTGGGCTGAGCAACCCTGAGGCTTCCTTGGAGTATGCCCATGCACATGCTCTCCTGCTGACAGCTGCTTTGCTTGGAGGCCAGGATGAAGTGGGCAGTCATGGAGTGGACCTGGGGATAAGGGCTCTTAAGGAAGTGCTGCCAGATGACAGTGCAGTGGAAACCAATGCATGTAAAACTGCTTAATTATACAGTGCTTAATTATATATATTATATCTAAATGCAGAGAACAATGAGTAGGAGTAGCCCATATAAGTTAGCTGCCTGCAAAGTAAAAAATTCCCTAGGTACTTCTGTTGGGTAAGTGAATTTCATCTTACACATTTGTTTCTTCTTTTTCTTTCTTTGTAAATCCAAAAAGCTTCTCTTGTAAATTTGCATAGCTGTCGACTTGCTGAGGGTAATGCGACTATGTTGCCGAGAGAAGACCTCCCAAAAGACTAAAACCTGTGGGCTTTCTTTCTTTTCACATCACTGATTCATTTCTTGCTCTCCTCCCTCAAGATTTACAGTGCGTCAGGACCTGACCGGAGCAGTTGTCTGTCATACTTCCAGTTAATCAATGACCTACTTTATTATTACATTTATAACACAGGCTCAAAGAGAGGTTTTTGCATCGAGTGAAGATCTGATCAATAACTGGCATGAAGGACACGGCAGGGAACAGGGCTGTGGAAGAGAGAATAGGTTTTAGTAAATGTCATTTCATGACACCTCCCCTTGGTAGTCCAGTTTATTTTAGGTACAATGGGATGTCATCATTCCAGTTAGTCTTTCAAAGACAGATGTGCAGATTGTGGAAATATACCGAGCACTGAACTGGAAACCTTTCATGTAAATATTAGCACATCACAGAAGGAAACAAAACAGACTTTATTTTCATTCCCCATCATTTAATTGTATGCATCTTCTTACATATAATTACAAGTACAATACAGCTCAGACGGCCTCAGGAAGTTAAGTGGAGCACCGTGTCAAAAAAAATATTTTCTGCTGGACTAACAGAGGGCAACTCTGTTGTGAAACTTATTTGGTAAGACTGCTACTGTTCTGGTGGACAGACCTGCTCCTTTGTGTCATCTGTATCACAAACATTCATTTCATTACAAAAGTAACCACCTGTTACTTTTATGCATCTCTGCGAAACTGTCACATGTAGGAGAGAAATGGATTGTGTTCTCCTCTGTCTCTTGCATCACCTAAAGGATTACTATTATGTTTCTATTACTTATACTATATGTAAGTTATATGTAGAGAGACTTCTGCGACCTAATTTAGCCAGTAGAGTTAGTGGATTTATACTGGCCTCACCAAAAAGTGAAACCACCTATGCACAGGTGCAGATGAAGAACTATTTGACAAGGTCATCTCTATTGTCACTGACAGGACACGAGTCAAAAGATCCCAGTCTGAATTTGAGATCCAGGCTGAGTTTTGGTGACATGTAACTGAATAATGTCTTAGTTCTGGATTCATCTGACCTCGCTGTAGGCAAATGTTTTGAGTTGATCAGAAGGGTAAGTAATAACCCTCATGTCTGCATAGGGTTAGTCATGACTGATGGACTGAGTCAGTCCACCTAAGGTCTGATCCATTTTCAAAAGGTGTCTGTCTTTCTCCCTGAGTCAACACAGGAAGCCCAGTGAGACCCTGTCCCTAACCAGACACCTCAGGAAACCTCAGTGTTAGCTGTTATCAGTCAAAGCTTTCATGTGCTCAAGGAATAGTCCTGACACGGGATGAGAGAATTGACAGACGCTTTTTCCGCTGTAGAGAAAAAAAATCTTATGCCACTGGTAACTTCCCCAGGAATTCTGAAAAAACAATCAAACAAACAAACCCAAACCTAACTCTTGCGCTTGAAATGTGTGTGTTTTTCAATAAACAAATCTGGTTCCAGCAGTAACCCCTTTCCAGTGATAGCAAACACTATTCAGATGAATGGAATCTTGTGGAGCCAGAAGTGGTGCATGCTAATGAAACTGGGCTGAAACCCATGTTGCTCTTATGATTTTCGTTCCTGCCCATCTTTGCATAAAGGGAGGAGTTCCAACACTTGCAATTTATACTCGCTGCAGTGCAAAACCTCCTTACATCCTCTACCTGACCTGTTATTCTACAGCTTGGAGTACAGCAGCCATTCAGAAGTGCTACAGAAGACAAAACATCTGGTATATAAGCAACTACTATGGCTTTAAAATGCCATGTTAAGGTAAGTGATTGCAGAAAAACATAGGAGCACAGTGGTAGGGTGGTTAAAATGGGTTGCTAGGGTGTTGCAAGGATGATTCTGAGATTGTTCCAAAGAGCATCTCCTCTCAAAACTGGAAACACACAGTTGGGCTGCAAAGTCAAAAGCAGACAAATCTAGCTACATGGCTCTCTGATGTGCCAGAAGTTGGTGCATCTTAACTGCTGTAGCCCAAAGGACTCCAGAGATCAGACAGGCCAAGAATGACGATTATTATGAAATTTATGTGATAAGATTATGCAGAGAGAAAGCCAATTTATTTAGTTGCAAAATGAAAAATTAGACACGGAAATTAGTAGCCATGTGTCACATAATGCTATCCCATTTTGAGCATATACTCACTGCAAGAGCTAATCTAAACTAAAAAAACACAAGGAATGACAGAAGAGAATGTAAGACTTTTAACAAAGGAATTAAATTATATTGAAATGACCACTTTCCAGTGAAATAGAAATCTTCACCAGAATCCTGACTATATTTATTCTTTTACACTCTAAATCTCCTGGAAGGGTGTTTGTTTTTCCTTGGACAGCTCAGACAGATCTACTTCCATGTTGCAAGCCCTTCCATCACCGCTGCACATAACAGAGCTACTGATGGTCTGCTTCACCCTGCGTGTGGAGAGACTTGCCAGGGATAGATGGTTCCTTCCAAAGGAAGCAAACTGATTAGTTGGTTGCTCAGTTAAATGCAAGCTGCTAGGCCTTTTGGCCCCCCTTTTTTGTTCCTTCTACAACTGTCCTATTCTGTAAATGAGATGTTTTGCCACTGAAGCCGAAGTCATGCAAGTAATAAAAAGGGTGATGTGGTGTTTCCTGTACCTATTCCCTGTCTCAGTGTGACACAAACCCTGCAAGCTCCAAGCAACACTGAAGACTTTCAGTCTGATGTTGGTAGAGCATGGCTTCCAACAGGCTGTCGTGTAGCATCCCTGACTTGCGACCTCCTCCCTTTTGCACTTCTTGCTCTCTAAACTATTCTCATCTCTGCAAGTGAAAAACGAGCATGTGCCTGAAAAGTCCTGTATCAGCAATTGAAGCTTCAATTTTCTAACAGCTCCTGAAGTACTGAGCATCCTGAGCAGTCACTGGGAATTCAAGCCTCTCCACATTTTCTGCAGTTAGCATGAGAGAGCACCACAGGGAACTGATACCTACACCTCACTATGTGGAAGAATAGAGCTGCCTTCCATGCTGCTGGTGGCCGAGGACAGTATTTCTTAGCTTCCCCAGACCCAAATGGGCTTCCCTATACAAAGACCCTCCATGACCAGTCCAGAGCAGGAGTTGTGCAGCCTCTGGAAAACTCACCTGTGCATGAAGAAGAGCAAGAACTGGTAGTCCTGGAGCAATGGGGAAAACATCAAAGTGAGGAGTATGAGTTGTTTCTGGACTGCTGTTCACATGCTTGGGATACCTCACAGTACTCACCAGTGCTCTTCTGGACCAAGGCATCCAGAATCCCACACCAGAGACGTGGCCACAGCTGCCATACTCCAAGTTGAAAAAAATCAGGAAAGACACCATCTTTTCTCGGTGTTCGTATCAGATTCTGCATGAGCCAAGAGCTGAATCTCCACCCTGAGGCTTTACTTCCATTTTCTATGGCAGTGATGTTAATCCAAGTGGTTACTTTGATTCATACAGAGCTTCTGAGTTACTCTGTTGTAATGTTAAACAAAAAGATCCACTGGAAATGCACCAATAAAAATTACAATAAAGGCCAATTAGCTTCTTTTTGTCTGACTTATTCACACAAAGAACATTTTAAAAGGTGAAATGATGACTGAGGCACCACTCCAGCTGGGATAAGGATAATTTGGGGTGGGTAACTGTAATAGCTTCTAAGTGAAATTCATTTGCTGCCAGTAGTGCAGCTCTAGCTGATTTTCATCTGCACTTTTAATAAAGCAATTACAAAACAGCGTAGTCTCCGGTATATGAAAGCATCCAAAGTTGGGACAGAAATGAATAATGTAATAGGGTAAGATACCTAGGGTCTGGAAAAAGTGTCCTGGAATTAGAAATGCTAATGGCTTGTCTCACAGATAACTGAGTTGGTGTAACAATGGGCACAGCAGCCTGCCATGAAGCCCATTATGCACTTAGGTCACTTCAGAGTGTGGAAGCCAGCTCTGCTGCACGTCCAGATCTTTCCAGCATCACCCACACTTTTACAGAGATGCCAGAAGTAGGACTGCTGCAGCCATTTCCCAATGCTGATACTCCTAAAGCATCTCACCAAAAAGACTACAGTTATATTAAGGAAAATCTTTTCTGCCTGTTTTTGGAAGGACTTGTTGATTGAGTACTAGACCTGACATTTGAGCTGAGACTTCCAGTATCTTAGAAAGGATAAAAAACCTGACTACAGCTGAGGTGAACTGGGGGAAGATTTCAAAAAGCCTTGCAAATTTCAGGAGTAATTTGTTGGTTGGAAAGAGCTATTTCAGCAGTCCACAATTCCACACAAGATAGTCTTTTATAAGGAGGAAGAATGGGTCAGAAGGAAGACAGAAATGAAATGTCACTTAGGAAGTTTCTCCTGTGACTGAACATTTCTGGAGAGATCTTTAACTTAACTTCTGATAAACCTAAGTTTGTGAAATATCCTGGCATGGTTTTAAAGAACTTACTTACACTTATTCAGAAATACTGGGAAAGTATCTTAATTTTGTTGTGCTATAGAGTATTTACTTGTACAAGCATCCTAATTGTCTCACATGAAGTTTGCAGCTAAATGCACTGGTGTTTGAAGAGCATTTAAAATACTTGGATGTCATTGAGCCAGAAATGAAGAGCTTTTGCTATTAGTTATATCCTATGTTCTTTCTCCATGTATTTTAGTCATATAATATACGTGTAAAAGAATAAAAGCAAATAGCATTGCTTTCCTTAAGACAAGTAAGTCTTCTTTGCAGCAGCTCACGATCTGGCCCTGCAGCTTTGGCTGTCTGCCAGAGAAGTTAGTGCTGGTATCATGTAGGCTAATGTAACTCTTGAATCACTTGACTAAATTTAGATGCTTGCCTCAAGATTGCCTCCAAACATTTAAATAGATGTCACAAAGATGCTTTTCAGGTTTTGTGGTGTTTTGTTCTTCAAATCAGACACATTTTTTTAATTGGACTTTGTTTCTTCAGTAAAAATAAGTTATTATCCATAGTTACTAATTAAAAAATATCAATTCTGAATAGTTGAGAGGTGATTTCCGAGCATGGCGTGTGTTCAGCAACACGGATGCCTGAGTGCCTAAATGCAGGAGCAACATGCAGCGCCGCTGGTTTATTTTCTCCTCTGGCAGCCTCTGGGAGAAGTGTGCAGGGTGAAAACTGTGCGACTCAGCGTTATATAACCCAAAACACAATGGCTGCAGCAGTATTGTCTCTTCAGGACATGTGCCTGGAGATACTTATTAGGAGAGTGACTTCAGACCTCAGGGAAATCAGAGAGACCCCTCTGGGTTATCTCCCCTCTATCCTTCCTTCCCTGAAGGTGTGGGAAGGGGGAAAAGTCCAGCAAAGCAGGTTTGCAGTCACGCTTCACCAGTCCCTTTGATGGACCTCACACTTGGTCTCTGAGCTGCTTTTCTGAACAGTTGATGGTATGGTTATGTTATGATGAACTATAACTGTGGGCAGTGTTAAATCATGTAAGGTAACAATTATGAGTGGATTCCTGGCAGATGTCTGCCAGTTCACTTTTGGGTGGCAGTCAGGCCCAGTGACATGTCTGATGAGCAGTGAGAGGCTGAGGCTTGGTCAGCACAACCTACTCACTGGTGTGAAACTGTAAGCTCCCAGGAAGTCCCACAGACTCACACAGGGAAAAGATATGATTGCAGGGCATTTCTGAGCCTCTGGGAAGAAAACACCATTTTCTCAGCTAAGCCCTGTACCACCACTTTTTCTTTATGGGGTATTAAAGATCTCCAACAGAGGATAAGCTCATTGATATTTTGGAGTTCATTATACACTGTACATATTGGTATCTGATTATCAGTGTATAGAAACTTCCCAGCTGCAGAGTTTCAGAAACTGAAAGAAAATGCTATAACTGGCGTGTCAGAGAAATGCCACAGAGAAGAATTGAGTAAGTGACCAGCAGAACGAGATTTATAAGAATAAATATGAACGCTTCAGTCGTAAACAGCTAGCTATACCACAACCACACAGAGACAAACAACCCTGCAGTTTAATTAGCGACAGGGATGTGCAGTCCCTGCTGCCACACTGAGGCAAATGATACGTCTCTGTGAGAAGCAGAAAGTTTGGAGTGAGCTGGAGACTGTTGACCTCCATGCATCACTCAGGGTGGTAACAGCTGACTCCACTCACGTTTTATGTTCTTACAAAGCATGGTTAATATTCACTCACCAACTATAGCAGCTACATGTGGTTTATTCTGTATAATTGATGAGTTTATTCCAGAAATACGTACCATAGCATCCCTTACATTTTTCTCTGAAGCATCTGATATTGGCCAGGGTCAGATACTAGATTTTTTTGGACCAGCTTGGAAATTCTTCCTTGTTTTATTAAACAAAGTCAGAACGTTTTCCTTGCATGTGGAAAATAGCCATGCTTGAAGCTTAAAAAGCATTATGTTCACAGCATTTACCCCAAAAGAATCTGAACAAGCTGTAACATATATTTATACATATATAAATATGAGCTGAGAAGACTGAATTTGCACCAAGAGACTTAAGTGTTCTTTCATAGCCAGAAGCCACTGAAAGTTTGCAATGAAAGCTGTGCAGTGGAAGGAGTAGCTAGAGAAGAAAGGAGTCAGTACAAGAGGACAAAGCTAGGCCCAGAGATGTCTGGGAAACAGATCTCTCGAATCTGCTGATGTCCATCAGTGTAGTGCCTGGGCTTTCTGGGTAGTGATACAGTCTCAGTGATGTGGTATGTTTGGGAAAAGAGAGATGAAATGGATTACTCAGGGTAAAGTACTGGTTTAGTCAGTGACTGGAAGCTTCAAGCATGTTGCCTAAAAACAGCCAGAATTTCAAAGACAATCACAGTCATTGGCTTTCTCTGTTTAACTCTAGTAATTCTTTAGTTACATAATTCATTATTCTTCCTCCTTTCAAGAAGATCAGGTATTTAGCTAGAGATAAACGTGAACTTGGACCTCAATTTGAGGTCCTCAATTTTACTGAGAAGTGTTAATTTCAGTTTGGATCCAAATTTTACATCTGATCACCTTCAACATTTAAAAATACTTAGACAGCTGGAAGAAAGACCTTGATGACTGGCAATGTTTACACATGGTTCTGAATTTAAAACCATACTTGACATGAATGGATAGTCCATGCATACACTATACAATTACACTTCCAGGGATATAGGCTTTAATTTCCCCATGTGGTCTGTGGCCCAGACTACAGTGCAGTGTTTTCCACAGGCCAGAGCTGAATTGTCAGCTTTAATAGTAATTTCACAAGCAAAGTCATCAAACTGGTCAGTGTCATTCATGGTTACTTTCTACCATGATATTCTGTCTCAGATTGAATTTGATTACCTAAAGCTTTATTGCCAAAATGAAACAAATCACTCTGATTAATACTGCGAGATGAATACTAGTTGAGCATGATAATCTTTCTTTCTTTCTTTCTTTCTTTCTTTCTTTCTTTCTTTCTTTCTTTCTCTCTTTCTCTCTTTCTCTCTTTCTTTCTCTCTTTCTCTCTTTCTCTCTTTCTCTCTTTCTTTCTTTCCAATCCCTTTTGGTACCATAAATATCCTTGTAGCATGGTTTGAGATCATCTACACCAGCTGGAGTCACTATTTAGATTATCCTTTATTGAGTCAGCTTTGGGGGCATCCTGATTGTAACTTCAATATACTTCGTTTTCATCAAGAAGAAACAAGTTCAAAGAAAGACCTAAAAATCCTTGTTCCAGAGGTGAGAAGGATTCCTGTGGAGCAGGAATTGAAGAGACAACTGTAGAGTGTTGTTTGATGGTCTTTCACAAAGTCAACAGTAGAAGGCATAGCATGGCATTGATGATGATTGGAGACAGGCATATTAGGATAATTAAGCTGCATTGCTGGCAGCAGCCCTAAATTAAGAAGCATAAAGTTGGAATTCCTGAAAAGCAAGGTAGAAATGAGTCAAAAAATCCTTTACAATATACCTACCCATCGAGAACAATTGCAGTTAACTCAATCTGAGAGAAAGGGACAGAAAATAATCTTTTATATTTGAGTTAATTTTCTCACAGTATTTTTTTCTATTGAATTTCATTCTCCACTACTCACAAATTGGAAAGTGACGTTTTCCTTATAATTCTATCTTAATATCAGTTTCTAGGTAGTGGCTCAGCATATGAGCTATTATTCCTCTCTGCCCTGACATTTGTTGTCTTTTCCTTAAAGACTAGTCATCTGCCTTAGCAGTCTGAATTTCCCAATTTTGGAATATGTTGCTGTGTATACAGCATCAAGTGTGCACACATTCTTTACAGAGCACACTGAGAATGAACAACACACTACCTCCCTTGCAGAATGTGATGCACAGGCCAGTTACTGTTGGTGAAGAGATCTCACAACGTTTCTTTCCAATGGTAGAGTGTTTTAAGGGAAGATTGAAACAGATGAATGGTGCTTATAATCTGCAAAGTAGTGGCCTGTTCTAAGAAGAGGTGTTATATGAAAAGAAGTGCAAGTCACAAGTGGGAGAAGATGACAAAAGAAGTAGGCAGCAGAAAATTCATGGAACAGATCAGGGTTGACTCATACAGCTTTCAAGTCTGTTTATTTCTTTAGAGGACTACACAGAAATATATTTGCCTCGTGGACCATTGACTCCTGCACACAGCCTTGCTTTCTGGTTTTCTGCCATTCTTTAGGTACAGGCCTCCTTCCTCATACACAGGCCCTATAAACAAACTGGGAATGTGTGAGAAAGGAGAAGGGTATTAAAAGACTTGTGTCACTTCCCTGATCTGCAGGAAATTGTCATTAACCACTCTATCCTTGTACTTCTCTATCCTTTAACCATATTGATGTCAGTGCTCTCCTCACCCTTACAGTATCTCCTTGCTATTGAGAACCAAATCCCTGTACTGGCAGGATCCATGTACAAGGAGCAGGGAATTTTAATCCTCTGCATTTTATGGCCTTTCAGGGACAACTCCTCCTCAACCTCATGCTAGGAAAACAGAAAATTCACATGCCTTTAAGATATCACATGGATATAGTGTGAGTAGAGTTTGTGGCTTAGGTAGCCAAAACCAAAAAGAGCTTTCAGGAGCACACTTGGGCTAAACTTTTTACAGCCTGGAAACTCTGACATCTGCAGAATGCAATGCTTAGTTATTCAGCCTCTGTTTACATCTCCTTCAGATCTAGCCATCTGCTACACTTCAGCTGTTGTGTTTTGATGCCAACCTTCCTGTAAGCATTGATTAGATTCCATCTAGCAGTGTAGCTGCTTCTCTGTGAAAGCCTAGCTTAGTGGTTCCTTTCTTACTTCTGCTTGGACGTGTGAATATTGCTTCCTCATCAGAATCAAACTGACATATCATACATCTATTTGTTGCCCACAGCCATTCTTGCAAATCCATTCATTCACCGGAAATTCCTACTATGTTGCACTGCTGCAGAGTATGAAAGTAGAAGCATTCCATACATGCATGGGTATGACAGATTTAGCAATTAAAGTTCACAATCTTACACCTTTCCCTGGCATCTATTATATTCTAAGCAAAAGGAACTGTTTAATATAATAAGAGAGGGTGATTTTTAGAAGCTGTACTCATGGGTCTGATTTGTCTGAGATGCAAAGGTTTACATAGACTTTTTTTTTTTTTCTCTGTTTTTATACTTCTTGTTGTCCTTAAATCTGGGAATAATTTCAGATAATATTTACCAAACATATGGATAGCAGAAGAACCATTCAGTAAGCTACTAAATTGTAGCCTTGCAATGAAGTCTCAGTAGTGTGAAAAGGAAGAGGGAAATTAAAAAAAAAGAGACAAACGTAATATGTGTATATCAGTAGGAGTGAACATTTTGTTGTTCTTTCTAAGATAGTAATGATCTCTTCAGAAAGTAATTTTTTTTAGCTGAGGTTCAGAGTCTCTGCGTATCTTGAAATTGTTATTTGTTCACACCATCAGAAACATTCTGCAGTATCTTCCCTAGTTCAGCAAAGTAGGTCCTGCAGCTCATCCATAGTAGATGTAGGGTCTTAATTTTGAAAACATTTCCGCAAAGTTGTCTTACGTAAGTCAGTCAGAATGTCCATGGTTATGAAGTGCAGCACATGCATATGTGCTTTTAGGATTAAGGCGCAGTAAGCTACACAGTACTGTTTATTTTAAGCCTGTTTGTTACATTCAGCAAGTAGCAAGACACAGTGATTTTACTTTGCTTTGTTTTTGTCATCGCAGCAGCTTCCAAGAGTTCATGAGTGAAATGCTGGTACTGTTGAATAAACTGCAAGCTTTTATTGACTTCAGCCAGACCTTTTAATCACAGTGTTTCTTGCCACTATTACTCAGAAACACTGCCACTATTGCTCAGAAACACTGTTTTTTTTCACACAAGGACAAAGACAGAAGTATTTCTTCAGGTAAGTTCCTACACTGAAAAAGTCCAGGAATGACAATGTGTATTTTTAATATTGTGATTATAGTCTGGGACTGTGTGATTATAGTCTGGGACTGTGTTATAAAACAAATGCAGATCAATATGCACTTCTCCCCCATCTTCCAAAAGCTTGTTATATGTACCAATCAAACTTTCTTTGGAACATATAATGGACAATACTCACCTGTCCACAAATACCTGATTGGATCTGAAAACACAACTTTTCATTACAAGGACAGAGGAAAACACAATATTAATTAGAGGATTTGAAGTCATAGTCAGTAATTCTCAGTGAGTACAGCACTTAATCCAGCAACATCCTGGGTAGAAGTCCCTTGCCATGGATACCCTCAGGTGTCATTATTCAAGGCACAGGTCCCACATGCCAACTTCATATTACCTCTTTCAACTGCTCTGTCACAGCTCATGCTGAATTATTGGTTTTCTGCAGGGCACCATTTGCAAATATATTCAGGATTGTCTAAGGCACCTTTATTTAAGTCAGCATACCCAGTACATTTCAGGGTAGTCCAGTCAAAATTGACCCCTGTTCACCTGCAGTGAACAGTTTTGGCCATCTGTTGTTGCAGCATCACATACAGTTGTGCAGTTCTTTTTGTAGTAATTTGAGATCTCTGTTAACTGCAGCTGTGCAAAGGCAACATTTCTGAGGGATGGATGATGTGTTTTATCAAACCAACTGATAGAGTTGTGAGAAAAAAGTAGACCACCTTTTGGTCCCGCGGGGTCTGATCCCAGAAGTCTCATATGGATGGAATGAATTTCGTGCTAAGCATAGACTGAGCTCTGTCAGCGCCACGTAACAGAGAGGTCTCACACAAGTCTATTCATTTGTTGCAGACTGATACAGCTTCAAAATAAAAAATAAAATGATCTTTTGGAAGTATAAAAATCTAGGATTGCAATTATGCTTAAAACATGGAGGAGACATTTCAAAGTTACAAAATGTTAGGTGTTTTGTATAGAGTTGTGATTGGTGGCCCAGAGTCTAGTTGGAGGCATGTAGATAGTGGTGTTCCCCAGGGATCAGTACTGGGTCCGGTCTTGTTCAACATGTTAATCAGTGACCTGGATGAAGGGACGGAGTGTACCCTCATCAAGTTTGCTGATGGTACAAAGCTGGGAGAAGTGGCTGACACACCAGGAGGCTGTGCTGCTATTCAGTAAGACCTGGACAGGCTGGACAGCTGGGTGGAAACAAACATAATGAAGTAACAAGGGCAAGTGTAGGGTCCTGCACCTGGGGAGGAATAACCCCATGCACCAGTACAGGTTAGGGGCTGACCTGCTGGAAAGCAGCTCTGTGGAGAAAGACCATACAAAGATGATTAGGGGACAGGAGCATCTCTCATACAAGGAAAGGCTCAGAGACCTGGGGCTGTTTAGCCTAGAGAAGAGAAGACTGAGAGGGGATCTTACCAATGCTTATCAATATCTAAAGGCTGAATCTCAAGAGGTTTGGTCCACACTCTTTTCAGTGGTGCCCAGTGATAAGACAAGGGGCAATGGTCACAAACTGGAACACAGGAAGCTCTACCTAAGCATAAGGAAAAAGTTCTTTACTTCAGGGTCACAGAGCACTGGAAGAGGCTATCCAGAGAGGCTGAGGAGTCTCCTTCTCTGGAGATATTCAGAACCTGCCTGGACATGATCCTGTGTAAGCTGCTCTAGGTGAACCTGCTTTAGCAGGGGGGTTGGACTATATGATCTCCAGAGGTCCTATCTAACTCTTACCATTCTGTAGTTCTGTGATTCTGTGAGTTTGTGCTTATGATGCTACTCATCTTTCACAGTGTAAAAACTTCTTCCTAGTTCTGTGTTGCTCAAGTTCTTTCACATTTTTCTTAGGTACACAGATGAGGTTTTGATATGATGAATCAGTTACTCCAGGCATAGCATAGTTTTAGCATAGCATAGCAGGGTTCTTTAGTCCTGTGATGAGGATGATTTCACTTAATCTCCTGCAGCACTTGAATCAAGTATAGCCAGACTCTTTCCAGTGGTTTATAAGGTGATTGCTAATGCAAATGATATTATCTTAGTTTCTTCCTGCAGTTCATAGATACAGATCAGCAAGGTTTTCCTCGATGTCTTATCCTAAACTATATCCCAACTAGAAATTCTAAACAGAATTCTCTACAGAAAAATATTTCTTCAGAGTATTATTTCTGAGACCTGCCCTCTCAGCGAGAGGGATTTTGAGAATAACTGTGGAAAGTCAGAAAAGACAAAAAACCCCATTTGTTTTCTAAGGATTGCCTCTACTGATCATAGTCCGTATTTTCTTTGCAACAAAGTTCCTGGTCTGGAAGATTGGACGCGTGTGCAAAGGTTAGTATATCATGTGGGAAGTTTGGAGTGTACTTGAAAACTTGAGATGAGAGAAGTAATGACATCACTGCAGGCTTTTCACCTCTGGATACTGTATGACCTTTGATTTCCATGCAGTGTTTCAGGAGGCTTTGGTAGAATGGTGGAAAGGCAAGAGTTTTCCTGCTTAAGTGTGGAGATAGATAGCTGCGTGCAGGGACTCTCCATATTGACAGATATATAGATATAAAAATTCTTCCCATTCTTCCCCTTACTTTGCATCATCCTTTTCAATTTACTTGTTAGGGCAAAGATCTAGACTCTCAGCCAACATGAAAGGAGGCCTGCAAATCTGATGTACACATATCTGTGTAGTAGATTTCAGAGGGTTTCATAGTTTCTAAGGCAAATCAAAAAGTAATCCTGGCTATTTTTTAACAAGTGTTCCCTCACTACAAGGCTATTGGCAAAGTCTGCACAAAAATATTGCATTTAAATGTCTGGGCTTAGACATAAAGAAGGCATTTTGCCAAAATGAAAATGAAAATCATTGGCCAAATTAGCATCGTGTGATCTTTGCTTTAACATGACCCTGATGCCGTATAAACAAGATTACATAAGAGTTCAGAGGTATGTATGTGAAACAGTTCAGTAGTGCCATCTTGAGGGAAGCTCCTAGATGTTATGTACAATTCCAAATTTCAGATCATCGGAATTTGCCTGTTTTTTCTTAGTTGTAAAGAAGTTAAAGAACCACCCCAGAAGAACTAGGTACAGTAGATTCAGAAATGCATTAAAACATGCCCTTATTTATCAGAAGAGAAGTCAAAGCCAGCACTAATGCATTTCTATTGCTGCAGAAAATTATAGTCTGGGAAATAGAATTGTTTTGCACTTTTAGCTGTTTAACACATAGCCACTTAGTAATATGAATTAAGCTCTGCAGAACATTAACACCAATTTAGACCATAAATACCTTTGTGTCAGAAGGGAGCCAGTGAAGGTAAAGAGCTGATGCCAGTCTCACAGAATTCTGTTTATTTTCTGTAATCTTTATTTGCATCTGGGATGCAGAACAGGATCCATTTATCCTAGTCTAATTTTCAGTAAAATTATAACTATACATCAGAAATCAGATTGATTAATTTATGAAGTGGCAAATGGTCAGAATTACAAAAGAGGATGCTCACAATTACCATCTCCTTTGCTTTCCATCCATTCCTATCTTCCCCATCACATTGGTCTGGAAGTGCCATACACCATCTGGTAGACTAAGATCAGTAAATGTCAAAAGTGGTTTTCATTTTTCAGATCTGTCAGCTGGTGACAAGCAGGGCAGTTTAGAGATCATGCAGATTTTACTGGGGAGGGCTCTCTCCTTATTCATAAACATTTCTGCATTTCCTGACCAGAGCCAGAAATGGCAGCAAATGATGGCTTGTATATGAATTTTTTTTTTTTTTTCCTGTTTTCTTCCTTTCAGCAAGAACAGATTTACAGCTCTCAAACCAACACAAAAATAGTATGCCATGGTTAAGAGCTTAGATGTTGATGACTTGTTACTTGACATGCACAATCACCAGAGCTGACGTATGATTTATTGATTATCTATGAAAGGACAGACAAGCTGTGAACTTCGATGCTTCTGTAAATATCAACATCACCCTAGTGCAAATGCATGCAGTGTGTGATCCTACAGACATGCACAATTCCTCTGGGACCTGCAGGTAGAACTAAATATACGAATCCAAGTCACCTCTTCACAAGATGCAAGCACCATCATTTCTTGCTGAATTTACCAGAATTAAGGGCACTTTGTGCCTTTAGGAATCTCTGACAAGTCATAAGTCTGTCTTTGGAAGAAGCAGGAATGGAGAAGGGAGGAAAGGAGGAAGGGACAAATGGACGAAGGGAGGAAGGGAGTAAGATACTTTTCCTTTCTAGGAAAAATTAAAGGGAGAAGAGACGCCCCCAGCCCCTTGAATTGAAGCGCAGATAGCCTCGGAGCAATTGCAGACTGGGATCCTGATATACTAGCATGGTATTAATTTCACAAAAATGTCTCTTTGAATACAGAATAAAAGTTGTAGCAAGGTAAAGGCCATCATACTGTAGTGATACTTTGTGATGAGATACCTTGTGACATTTTTGTATCTTGTCGTTTCTCAGAGCTGGCAGAGTAGCCAGCCCTGTATGACATTGTACATGGTTATGTTTTACCCACGTTCTGGTGTTAGGTAAATCGTTAATCAGCTGAAAAAATAACAAAGACATAGAAAACAGCTGTTCAAAAATGTCCTTGAAACAATTACTGGAAAAGTGCCAAAGAACAGTATTTTTGTATGCATCCTTTTGAAGTGTAATTTGCTTGAAAGATACACATATTTTTGATTAAACAGGAACTACATATTGACTGTGCCCAAGGTACCAGTAGATGCCTTCCTTTTTTTCACTTCTTCCTCCTGTCTTACATCCTTTTCACTCTTCATCCTGAGTCAGATTCTCGGGAATAAAATGTTATTGGTACCCTCTGAACTATATCAGTTTATGAAGGTGAGGGCCTGCTTTCTGTCTTCATTATCTTTTATATCTTACTGTTAATCATTCTAGTGTTTGAGGTTAAATTTTCAAATCAATAGCACCATAGCAGTGTGAAACTGAAACTTAAGAGAAAGACATAAAAATGCTAGTGCTTATTAGAAGCAGATACATTTTTCATTGAGAGATATTTTCCCCATTTCCTGAATTTATTAATAAATCTAATTTTCTTTATTCATTGGTTCTCTGTGAAACTGTCAGGAAAGATGAAAGGATTGTGGCTCTGAAAAATATCTAGGGCTATGTATCTAAGTCCTTGGTATGTGATGATATATGTATCAAATTGTTATGAACTAAAAAGGTAATAACATTTTTGCTAGGATTGAGATAATATTTCATTTTTTTACTCTGTGGAACTAAAAATTATTTCCACCATGTATTTCTCCATCAATACACTGAAGATAAACAATTATCAAAATTACTGTGTGGTGATGCTCTTTCATACAGTCATGGCTATGAATAAAAACTCTACCTAGTCTTGCTCTGGGAGGAAGGTTTGAGTATGTATACCCCACACACATGAAAGGAGGAAATCTATGGGAAGGCTCTGTGTTTCTGTGGATGTTTCTAGCCTCTCTATACACAAACGTGGACACCAATGCAGGTGACCTCATCAGGGATGTCAAGATTGGAGGCAGCCTGGGCTGCAGTGATCACACACTGGTGGAATTCACAGTACTAAGGGACACTAGCCAGACAAGGAGCATAGTTAGGACCCTGAATTTCAGGAAAGCAAAATTCCAGCTCCTCAAGGAATTAGTCAATAGGACACCCTGGCAAATGGTCCTCAGGGACCAGGGAGCAGAACAGAGATGGAAGATCTCTAAGGACACTTTCCATAAAGCACAAGAGCTCTCAATCCCCATGTGTAAGAAATCAAGCAAGGAAGGGAAGAGACCAGCATGGCTGAGTTGAGACCTACTGATCAAACTAAAAGGCAAGAAGGAGCTGCACAGGCAGTGGAAACAGGGACAGGTATCTTGGGAAGAGTACCAAGACACTACCCGATTGTGTAGGGATGGGGTCAGCAAGGCCAGGGCACAGTTGGAGCTGAATTTGGCATGGGATGCAAAGAAGAGCTTCTACAGGTACACCAATGAGAAAAGAAAAGTTAAAGAAAATGTACCCCCTTGATGAGCAAGAATGGCAATATAGTAACAACAGATGAGGAGAGGGCTGAGGTTCTCAACAACTTTTTTTCCTTGGTCTTCTCTGGCAATGTCTCCCCACACCTCACAAGTTAAAAGACAACAAGGTGGGGACCAGGTGTACAGAGTGTCTCCCACTGTAAGAGAAGATCAGGGTCACAACCACCTGTGGAACTTGAACATACACCAGTTATGGGACCAGATGAGATGCATCCCGGAGTCCTGAAGGAATTGGTTGATGTCGTTGTCAAGCCACTCTACATTATATTCGCAAAGTCCTGACAGTCTGGTGAAGTCCCTGGGGCCTGGAAGGAGGGAAACGTTGAACATATCTTTAAAAAGGGTAGAAAGGAGGACCCTGGAAACTACCAGCCTGTCAGCCTCACCTCTGTACCTGGGAAGATCATGGAGCAAATTTTCCTAGAAGCTCTGATAAGTCACATAGAGGACAGGGAGGTGACAGAGACAGCCAGAATGGCTTCATTAAGTGCAAGTCCTGCCTGACCAACATAGTGGCTTTCTACAATGGAGTGACTTCGTCAGTGGACAAGGGAAGAGCTATGGACATTATCTATCTGGACTTCCGCAAAGCCCTTGACACTGTCTCCCACAACATTCTCCTTGCCAAGTTGGAGAGATACGGATTTGAGGGGTGGACTATTCAGTGCATAAGGAATTGACTGGATGTTCACATCCAGAGGATAGTGGTCAATGTCTCAAAGTTCAGATGGAGATTAGTGACAATTGGTGTCCCTCAATGGTCAAGGAGCAAAGCAAAAAGACCTAACACCCAAGCGTGAATAGTAGCTGTATGCATTTATTCTATTTATATTTTATAACTTGCTCTCTACTCCTTAATCTGGGCAGTTCTACAGCTCAGATCCTACCAAAACCTGATGCTAGATCTGTGGTGACCAGAAAAGTGTCACAGAGCAGGGCCCACTTATCTCCAGCAGGGCTGCTGAAAATACTTGCAGGGAAACCTCTCAGAGGATTTTCCTGTTTATAGTTTTCCTGTTTGTTTTTTTCTTTTTTCTGCTTGTGGTTTTGTGCTTCTATGTAGATGTGTCTGCATATAAATAAATGGACATGACTGAACCCAATCTGCATGCAAAAATGTTTTCTGTCTTGAAAATATGTTAAAATGAACATTTTCAATTTATCCTTTCCATCAAAAGTACCAAAAAAAGAGGAAAAAAAAAAAAGCAACAAACAAAGCTTGGACTGTGGAGGTGACACTAAATGCAACATAAATACTTTTAAGAAAAATACACAGAACAAAGAAAAAGCTTTTCTTCAGTTAAGTGTCTTTATGGGTGTCCCTTGCTGCATTTCCCATTATATTCTATCTGAATAGACTACTACGAAATTGATATCAAAGAAGTATTTTTATCATCTGAGTATCCTTTAGAATTTTCTTTCTCTTCTATTTCCAAATAACTCATTTGCGATTTGGCAGTTTCGTTTAACTGCCGTTCTTAACCTTGCCAGCCAAGCTGAATGATGGTGAATAGTGAAATGATTTTTCTAAAATATAAACCACAAGGTCCTGTGTGTAGGGAGTTCTCTTTATGCTTCTCTTGCCATTTATTTTTAATTTTAAATGTCCACTCTCAAAGGAATTGGGTGAAGGATGAACGTGCCAAGTTTCCTTGACCTACAGGCCAATATCACTGCCTGAAAACTGAGAACTGTCTGCTTTACAAACTTCATTGTTCCTGCCATAACACTCTTTCCTAAAAGCAAATTCTGTCACAGGTTTACTGTTACAAGCAGCAGTAGGTGTGTTACTGAATCAGTAAAATATCTGCCAAAAATCAAGCTTGCATTGGTTTTATCCACAAGAAAACCATTCTGCAGTAGTGCATTAATTTAGGAAAATGAAATTTTTCAATGGATTTGTCCTACCAACTCTGTGGTTTGCACACCTCTTGTACAGAATTCCCGTGAAACTTAGGGCACTGCCTGTGAGACTCCTTCACATAATCGCTTCTCAACCTGACATAGATATTTTTTAGATACAGTAGTTCAAGAGACACTAAGATACTAAAGCAGGCAAGGCAGCTGAGTACATATGATGGACAAAGAAGCATGTATGCATACTGCTTTTTTTTTTTTTTTTTTTCCAAAAGGAGCTACAGACCACCTTATCCTCTTGTGAGATCATTCTTTATCTCAAAATGGTCCTACTGCAGGAGGATCATCTCTGTTGTTGACATGGTGTTCTTATATTGTGCATTCAGCACATGTGCAGTTCTGCAACAGCTAGATACCAAGACGTGTCTTCAGGTTTACTTCAACCAACCTCCTAAAGCACTTTCAGCAAAACAGAAAGTTAATGGCTAGATTATAGTTTGCAAAAGGGAAAAAAAAAAAAAAAAAAGAAAAGAAAAGAAAAGATAAAACCTTATTTCAATTTCTACTTTAGCTTCCAGGATTTACTTTCCTCCCCAAAGAAAAAAAATCAGATTGCCCTTTCATCTTACTCATATATTTACTCTACAGTCAGAAATTCATATACATGATGGTGATATCTATTTTGTTGGTATTTAAGTATGACTTTCCCTTGCAGTCAAGAAGCCATTTCCCCTAGAAAGGATCCTATTCCAGCAAATTTTCTGTGCCAGTACTGTGCTTTGCAGCCATTCAGAAAAGATTCTAAATAGTGTGAGGAGAGAGAAAGCACAGGGACAAGAAAATACTTAGAGCATATTTTAGAAGTACAATATGACAAAAAAATCCATTTTTCTTGGTGAAATATCCAGGTTTTTAATAACCCAGAAAAATTCTCAGGACTTTGTTTATATCTGACTGTATCTGCAAAACATAAAATTCAAGATTTCATTTGCCAAAGGACAGGATACAAACAGGAACCGTGACTCAACGCAGGGAGGAGTCTACAGGGCTGTACATAAATCTGAACAACAAAATTACACATGTGTTGAAATGAAGACTTAATTAGACATAAGGTTTTAACTGTCTTCATTAAATACTGTATTTGATTTGCAATTGCATTTTAACATCAGTTATTTCTGACTCTACATACATTAAAGCCTTATTCATTCATGACTGGTTGCAAACAATAATCTGATAAATATCAGCTTTAACCCCTTGCATGACAGCCGAAGAAAATAAGACCCTGATCTTGACTAAGGTCTTAGTAGGCTATAATAAGACAAAATGATACAAGTTTCTCCTATAATTTTTGTCAGAGGTCATCAATCTGTATTCAACAAAACCATTATTGATATTTGATGCTGATGAGTTCCTAGTTCACTGGCTAAAAAAAATCATATGACACATTAGGCCTATTCTTTTTCTTCTGTGAGACCCATAATTAATAGGGCCAAATCATTCTCCACAGATAATTAATTCTCATATAATTCTACAGGGTGACTGACATTTCATGTAAATACTTCTTTGGATAGGAAGATGCAAAGAAAAAGGGCTTAACTGCTGAACACAGTATATTTTGTATCCAGCTAAAGCTCCACATCAGTGTGTTGTTGCAGAGCTGCATCAGAACACATTTCCCTTTTGCATCTTTCCTCAGTCCCTTTGCAAATGGCTGGAGAAAGTCTGTAATTTGAAAGAGGAAAGGGATTAAAAATGGTTAAAGGACCAGAATGAACAAGACCCAAGATTGTTGCAGTTTTGAAACCATATCACAAAGTGTAATGTCTGTGTAACCCTCCTGTGGTGATGACATCTCAACGTTGTCTGCTGGCATTTTTAAGTAAGATGGCTGAGACAGACTTGTACACCAGAGCTACCAGAACGTGCAATCCCCTCCCCTCTTCCTCTTCTCTGGAGGAAACTCTGGTATGCTTTGGACTCTTCACTGAGATGATTTTGTTCACCACAGCCATAAAAAGTAATAAAACATGGCTAAACCATCATGCTAATCACTTAAAACACCCCACTGAAGGAGCAAAGGCGCACCAGAGTTTGCACAGACGTGTCAGGTGTGAGAAGAAAGGGATGACGGCTTCCCCTCCTGCCAATTGTGTCCTGGCCACAGAGCCTACTTCCTCCAAACCTGCCCACCAGAATCTAATACTTGGGGAACACTGACAACTGCCCATGAGAAGAAAAGGGCACACAGAGGTACAGAGGACACAAAGCACTCTCATGCTTTCTTGTCCCATCTATCTTCGGAAGCAGATGGCAGCACTTTGCATGCCCTTGTAGAGCAGGTAGCTGTGCAATTAGATGGCTGCTTTTTCCACAATGCAGCTTCAAGTTGAACTCCTAAAGCAGCAACATCCCCTGAGAGGCAGTCTGTCGTGGCTACACTTGCACTGGGAGAGACACTCTGCCTTATCTCCTAGTCATTTGCTGATAGACACCCCATAGGCACAAAATTGTTTTATTAAGGACTTGCAATGAAATTACAGCACAGGAAAGCTGAGGGTCTGAACCTATTTTAGCCAGTTCTTCTGAAGAAGCAATGCTGGTGAGATCATGCAGTATGTGTGCCCACATATCTATCTGTATTTCTCATACATGAGCCAGCAGTGTGCCCAGGTGGCCAAGAAGGCTTGTATCAGAAATAGTGTGGTCACCAGGATTAAGGAAGTGATCATCCCCTGTACTTGGCACTGGTGAGGCCACACCTCAAATATTGTGTTCAGTTTTGGGCCCCTCACTACAAGAAGGACATTGAAGGGCTGGAGTGTGTCCAAAGAAGGGCAGCAAAGCTCGTGAAGGGTCTAGAGAACAAATCTTATTGAGGAGCAGCTGAGGGAACTGGGGTTGTTTAGCCTGGAAAAAAGGGGACTCAGGGGAGACCTTGTCATGCTCTACAGCTACCTGAAAGGAAGTTGTAGTGAGGTGTGGGTCAGTCTGTTCTCCCATGTAGCAAGAGATAGGACAAGAGGAAATGGCCTCAGGTTGTGCCAGGGGAAGTTTAGGTTAGATATTAGGAAAGATTTCTTTCCCCAAAAGGGTTGTAAAACACTAGAACAGGCTGCCCAGGGAAGTGGTGGAGTCATCATCACTGGAGGTATTTAAAAGATGTGTAGATGTGGAGCTTAGGGACATGGTTTAGTGGAGACCTGACAGTGCTGGGTTAACAGCTGGACTTGATGTTGAAGGTCTTTTCCAACCAGAACAATTCTATAGTTCTATGGTTCTATGATTTCTTATTAATCCACTGCCAACAATATTTAGGCAAGGGACATAGGTCTCAGGGATGTTATGTTCCCACAGCCTCTGTCTAGCAAGAAAAGACAGTGTGGCCAATAACCAAAGGAAGGGCTGAAGAGTACACTAACCATTGTTAGACATGGCTGAGGCTATGTGAAATCTCAACCCCAAAATACAAATGCAAAAGCGAGGCTTCATTGGTTCTACTGACTCCACAGAGCCAGGATCAGTATAAGTCTTGACAGAGGCTGACTATATAAAGGTGACTTCAGTGTAAGCCAGCTTTTCATCTCTATAGACCAAGAAGTTCGCTTCCCGGCCTACAGGAAGTCAGGCAAACAGACTAAAAAATTATAATACTGTTCACATTTGCAGACATGTTCCTTCTTTTCCTATATGATTTATGAATAAAATACCTCACTGAGAAAATAAAAAAGCATAATCTCAACTGTTGTTATAGAGCCTTCAGGATCCATGCAACATTATAGCAACACCCAAGTATGAATCACAGTTTTTGTGATAAGACTGCCTGGTGTATTTTGGGTAAAAAAGAATGATGGATTTAGCACCACCCCGGTCAATACAGAGCTTTATAATTTTATTCACTGCCTTCTGGAAACTATTTAAAAATCAACATGACAGCATGGGAGTTAAAACATAAAAATACAATAAACCTATGAGGTCACCAGATTCATCTGTGTGACAGACCAGGACAATTCTCTGTGACAAATCCACCCAAATGAGTTTAGCGATCTTAGGCAATTGGACAACTAGCACTTTCCCTTACATTGTAATTTTTTCAGACCGTATGTTGTGTGCTTCATTTCATTAATTCAACCATATTTTTTCCTCTTCCTTTTAAATAACGATTGCAGCACTCACATGTCAAGCTGAAGAAGACATTATTCTAAGAGTAACATCTAACATCTGGTTTTGGCAGGCACTATGGGCAGTTGGCAACAGCTCTGCAGTTCCCTCCTTATGTAAATGATTGTGTGCTGGTGGCTGTCTAAGCTAATATTGCTGGAAGACAAAGGAAGGAAAAGTCCTTTTCCTTTTACTTGATGCTTACTGTTAGCTAGAACATAAGGAGTTTTGCATGTTGAGCAGACAGCCTCATTTCCACTGTATGTGGGCCAGATCTGGCTTCAGGGGAACCAAAGAGAGCCCTGTGCGAGCAGGAATATTCACTAAAATATTTATCAAAGAGAAATTATTTTTAGGGCCTTATTTATGCATGGATTTATTTACTGGAAAGAAGGAATGCTAGGGAATGCTGCCTGACACAGAGGTAGGGAAGAAATTGTGATGTGCGCTCTCCAGTCCACACAGCAGATGTATCAAAACTTTCCAAGACTGGAATGCATTTCTAAAAGGTAGGTTCATTGAATGTGCAATGATTGTTCAGATCTTTTTAATAAGCCTGTAAAAGACAGCAAATATAGAGCTTCATTTACTGTGGAATTCTGGCCTTTGCTGGGCATCATGTAGAAAACACATTATTTACAATTCTCCCTCTCTTTTTGTGTTTTAACCACTTGATATAAGGAATAAAACCAGGGTAACCAGAGAAATTCTACCCTATGTTATACGAGAAGACAAACCAGAGGGTCCTTTCAGCTTGTCTCTGTAGGTCTTTAATATTCAGCCTGTGAGATCTCAGCACTCTTAGCTCCTGAAGGGGTACAGTCTCTGAAGCTGTCACTTCTCTGATATGTTTCGGAGATTCTTATAATGACTCTGCTCCCAGACATTGGGACAGTACAGCCCAGTCTTACTGCAGATGAAAATTTTATCACTGGTTGTAGTGAGAGCATGACTAGACCCAAGGTTCTACCAGGACTGCACAATGCAATTGTAAATGAGGTCTTCGGCTCCAAGAAGCAGGTGTTGGTCTGAGAGCACATCTTCATGCTAATTATCCCAAGGTGTTCTGAGAGGATACTTCTGCGGTCCTGCCTTCCCCTCTGTCTTGCTGCAATCCTACCACCTTATATTTTTGTACCTTCATTGGCACTTCTTCAGGTGTATTTTTAAATGGACAGGTAGTTCAGACAGCCAAACATCATTTCTACAGGAAACATGGGCTTTTTATGTTTGCACAAAGCTCTGTGCTAATGTAGCAATACTGCTGCTCCTTAGGTCATTCTAGCAGGTCACATTTCTTGCCTCAGAACTGCATTGTGCCATGCTGATACACCTCACATTTATTGAGAAGTTCATCACTTTGCACTTCAGACTCTGGCTAAATACTTCTAATCAGGACTGTGCTGTCAGCTACAAATGGTTTTTTCCCCATCTCTCAGCACACAGCCTTGCCATTATGAGAAGATCTCAAAGCTGTTTCAATCATGGCTCTGGGAAACTGTGAGTTAAGTACTGCCATGCCATTGCCAAGTTCAGGCAATCTTGTTTTAAATAAAAACAAGCAATCCTAATGTTTGATATATAAGCAACACAAATATCAGTATAAGGGTGATGCTATGTAGTAGTAAGTGAAAGAGAAAAACATGGAGCCTAAAATAGTGGATGAAGACCTGTTTACAACTGAGTCATCCTCTGATGCTACTCTCCCTAAAAAGAGAAACAAAACCTTTCACAATCTGGCAAAGTTCATAATTCACCATGTTCATCTGTGGATGCTGAAAAGCTGCTAGCAGAGGGATTTTCTCAGGTTCTCACAATATTCAGTGAGAGTCCTGCCTTTCTCACCAGTGTTATGAAAAACAGTAGGATGGTTTTTGTAAGCTAGACCAACACTCGGTGTTTTGCTAAGTTCTGTTTAGGGTACATTGGAAAAATATTTTGAAATGGGTGCTGTAGGACTTTAGCCAATCACCCTAGGAGATGGGTGATCACTGACCAGTCGCCCTGTGGGGCTAGGGTATATAAAATGGGGTGATAAATTAATAAAACTGCTTCTTGGCTTTCTCTTGCTGAATTTATGTGTTGCTGCATCTCTTTGCTCCCGGTATAAACAGCGACATTCATGCATGGAAATTTAGTCTAATGGTTAAAAAGATAGATTTGACATAGCTATAGAGATGAGGGCTGAGTCCTGTTTTGGCCCAGTTCTAATCTTCAGGTTAATTTTCCACCCCAAAAATTCTATAGAGCAGTAAACAGAGCTTCTTTGGTTAAGTGGTCAAATTTAAGAGATACAGCTGCTGAGGATGCTCCATTCTCTCAAACTTCACTGGTACAGGAAGAATGCCCAGCCACTTGTAAGACTGGGATTTAGCCTGTTCACAAAAATTAGTTCACCTCTTCAGTAAAATGCTGCTAATTTCTTTGTTTTCTTCAGGGACATTAGGAAGCTGTTGCTGCGTGTGCATTGGAGAAGCCTGTACATTTCACTGGGAACTTTTTCTGCATGTTTACCTCAATCTTTCCATCTTAATGCTGTCTTAAACTATGCTGAACAATGGTGGGGACATGCTGTGCATACTGCTGTGAGAAAAGAGAAAAGAATGAGCAGAAGGACAGTAGGAAGCTGAATGGTGTGTGAAAACGAGAATATGACTAAGTGACTTGCCATTCAAATTGCCTTTCACCAAATGTGTGTAATCAATTCCAGCACAGTAGGGATGGTTAACATTACAAAGGCTCTAATCATGGATTTGTCCAATATCATCTTTCCCAAGAAGTAGGCTCAGATGCTTGAAAAGCATATGCATGAATTTAGTAACAAAGACTTGAGGTTGGACCACTTTGCCTTTATAAAATTACTTGTATTCCAGATTTTAGGTGTCCCTGCCATAGTGATTCTCAGGGAGCAAGAGCTTGCAAAACTACACCTACAAATTTGACTGAAGCCAGCACTTTGCAACAACTGTGATAACAATACTAAAAGAATTTTATATTTATTGTGTTGGAGTTTTATACAGAATGTAAAACAATAACACTCACAAGTATGCCTCACAAAGAAATAAAATTGTATTTGGAAAAGTCATCAGGAAAATGATCTGTTGCTTCCCAAATTAATTCACGTCCTCTGAAAGCACAGAAGATGACTATTTTAGCTTTTCTAGTAAAAAAAAATCTTACTTTTCTGAGACAGGTTGCACTAAAAATGATGAGACAAACATCTGTGGCCTTTATATTCAGTTTAACAGGGCCAGAAGATTTGTGAGACCCCCACCAGAACTAGTCTAAAATACATTAAATTGGCAACTTTTATTATTTTCTAATTTTAGAACTATTTCTTTTCTCCTTTTTATGAACTTTTAGGACCCTCCAGAAATCCAATTCCCCATTAGTTGTTTCAGCAGAAAATTTCCCAGTAGCTCTAGTTCACATCCAGAAATCACAAACTAGCTCTGAATCGCTAAAATAGGAAGCTTTTTGTGTAATTGCTAATTAAATGTATTTGCATTTCCAGCTTGAACTGGAATATTGGAGAAAAAAGCCTTGGGGACATCTGATCTGTCCCAGATTTTTCCAAGCAAGGAAAAGATCTATATGAGCCTTCAGCTTGCATATAAAATAGGCTATAGAAATTAATGGTGTTTAGAAAATATGCTAGTTTTCTGAAAAAATGAAAAATAGAGGCTCTGAGCACTGAACAACTATAGGTATTTGGTAATGATCTAGAACAACAAATCTGAAATTAATGGAGATTCTCCCTGTTCATAACACTACAAAGTAACATCAGATCTTGGCCTAATTTCTGAAGCTACTTCCAGCAGACATAGCAGAGGGAAAATCTGTCATTACAGCTCTCTTAAACGAGTTCACTATAATTACATCACAACCTTAATAGCATGTGTCTCAATAATTTTCAAGATTAGTGAAAAACATGGACACAAAAAAAGAAACATGAGCTTCCTTACATAACTCTTCTATTGACATTTTTTCTATTGTCATAAGTAGCTGCTTTTTGCTGGTGCACTACAAAAGGAACCTCTTTAGACAGCTTTCTGCTGACTACTTCTTTTATCTGTAAATGCTTTCAGTGACTCGTTCACATATCTTTTTTTTTTTTCCTTCAAGCAAAATAATCTTCTATAGCCTCAATGAATCTGACAGTGAAAAGCACTAAAATTGGACTACCCAGGGTCGTATCACAGCTACTGAGAAACACAGGGCCACCAAAAGGAGATAACTGTAGACAGTACAAGGGTCCAGGATGGCTCCTGCTTCAGTCCTGCCTCAAGGTAGCATCTCATGAATACCCACTTTCCATTTCAGTAATACATCTTTGTATAATATACTTATTGTTTATGGCCATCAAGTAAGGCAGGCAGCCCTCATCCCATTACTATTTTAGCTCCAGGGTAAGGCTTATTTTTCTTATCTACAAAGAGGATATTAAGGAGTGGAATACATACACATAGTTCTCCATAGGTTTATTGTGTTCAGCCTACTATCCTGTCAATCATGCCATTTTTGTTTTGTTATCACTTTTCTTAGTTTAGTGACATAACCTCAGGCTCTGATCTCATCAGATCTCAGAAGCTAAATAGTGTCAGGCCAGGTCAATATTCAGATGGGAAACTTTCAAGAAAACTCAAATGTTTGCAGGGAGGAAAACTTTTCTCCCATACTGTATTTTTTAGCCTCAGTCAGTACCCAGAAGTACTGAATCAGAACCAGTGAATGAAGTTATAAAGTTACAATAAAAGATTTCAAGAGAATTTCAGTGTTGACAGACTTCATGTCTTGAGTGCAAACCAGCTTGAGTACACTCGGTCCAAGCAACAATTACCATTTTGGTGAGATAGTTTGTTCTTCACTTACCCTACAAGTCTGTGGCTTCCTTCATTACATGTCTGCAGATCTTTCTGCCAATACCCTATTTTTAACTTCATTGATAATGCTCCCTGAGAGCTTCTAGCTCTGACCCAGCATTGTCCCTCCTTCTTCTCTAGGTTTACCGTACATCCTAATGCCGCAGGATCGGGTTCATCTTCCAATGACCCGAGCAACGACAGCCTCCCTCTCAGGAAACTGTCATTTCACTAAATTTACTATACATACTCTTATTTCAGTAGCATATGCTGGTTCTCATTTTATCTCATTAACTGGTATTCTGTTACTTTAAACTGATAAAATCTTTCCGTCCTGTTTCTGAGTTGTCTAGATTTCTGTGGCAAACAAAATAATTTCCAAAGAAGTAATTGTTTAACTAAACTGAGAGCCATCTAAATGGATGTAAATTATGTTGGTTATTAGTTTAGTTGTAAATCTTTTTATTGTTAGTAGCTTTTTAATCAGCTTCATGTTTTATTAGGTTAGGGCACCATCCTATGACAATGTATGGTCTGTTAAACCATCACAAGATAAGAAGGTGTGAAGTGACATCATCTGCCCAGTTTTTGTGCCATTCATTGTCTTTCACTGCCATTCTGAACACTAAGTTCTACATTTCATGATCCTGGCTATGACTTTTACACCTCATCAACACTAATGTTTGTCTCATTATCTTGTAAGGGTTTTTTTTTTTGGTTTTTTTTTTTTCTAAATGACAAATGTAAGTCAGGAAGGAAAAGTCAGGCTCCTCATGACTTGCTGAGGAAACCTGTGCAACTCAGTGTGTTTCCCTTAATGTAGTGGATAAGTTGGCATTTTGGTGCTTTATTTAAAAGTTAAACTCGTTGTTGTTAATTTGATAAGCATATATTACCTTTATTCACAAAGGGTAGTACTCTCTTCTATGCGGGATTCATGGGAATATTCAGTAAAATATACTTAACTAAGTAATAGAACCTGTGCTTCTGATACCACGACCTGATGCTAGCTACATAAATTATTCTCAGTTTGCATTTTCAAGGGATAAATATATGCATGAGAACTTTATTTTTATTGTTGAAATGTTGCTTTCACAGTAGTTATAAGGCAGGAAACAACATGATCTTGTAACCAGAACAGGAAACTAAGAGTTGGGATACTTGGTTATTTTTATATTGACTTTGCCACAGCTGTCACTGTTATCTCAGACAAATCACTGCTGAAGTGACTTCCATCTTTCAGAGCTTTGATTATTTACAAGTAGGTAGTCACAGAGTTGGGGAAGCAAATGAGCTCATAAGCTGTGCTCTTAGGCACATCAGCCTCAGCCAACATCCTTACAATCTTCCTTCCATTACATTTAAATCATCACAAGAGAAGAAGTTATGTAATGACATCATCCACCCTCAGCTTTTATGGCACTCAATACCTAATCTAAAAAATGAGGCTAAATGTACTAAACAAATACATGTTGGCAAATCTTTTGATTACCTTAAATCAACAGTGCTGTGTAATGTAGCTTGCAAGTACATAATACATCCCTTAGAGATAGATGTGATTTGTTCATGTGCACCTTACTCTTTGGAAAGCATCACTGATTAAAAATAAGAGAGCAGGGCCGAATACAGAAGAAAGTACTCCTTAAATAGGTCTCAGTGTGGATCACAAAGTTTAAGCAATTTGCCAAGGACTGCAAATAATTTTTAGAAAAGAAGTAGGACTGCTTTAATTTCTTTTAAAGTTCATTCTTCTCTTGGTTTAGACTCTCTCTCTTGAATACACAGTAAAACCATGGTATTAAAATGTTACATAAATTTAGAAACTTCTGGAGATATAAACAATGAATCGTAAGTCCATAATTTGAAAACAAAGGGGAAAAACGGATAAAGTACAAAAAGCTTTGTAAAATACTTGCTATGCAACATATGCCTTAAAGAAGTTGCATGTGATTTGTTTGCTTAATTCAAGTTTTCTCAGTATATAAATCCTGCTAGAGAGCTTATTGCTTGTTTACATCAAACCTTTGACCCAGTAATGGAGCTTTACACAGTGACACCAACAGAAGTAATACCGAAAGGCATGAAAAGAATGGGTCCACTGGGATTTATATTTATTCTAAACAGTACTATATGTCAGCATCAGTCTGAAGTTACCAGTTTTTATCCATTAATAACCACTGACTGTTAAAATCTGTCACAGATTCTGATAGCTTCCACACTGCAAACACGCTGCCTTCTTTTGTCAAGAACCACTCTTAGATAAGGGCACATGGCAGATTACTGTTTCTACTGTTCCTTCTTCGCCATTATGAATCTCAGCATGTAGTCCTCATGCCTTACAGAATTTCACATGATCCTCTATATGATGCAAAATTTTCACTTTACATGGACTAAACTACCTCACGACAATTCCCAAGGGACAAACCCTCATCAACTGACAACACTTAACTGTGAGATACAGAATAGAGAAAACTAATACAGCTCCCATCTTATTTTCACAGCTGGACTCTTATGAATTTTTGACCCCAGCATGTTAGACATTAACAGGACTGATTTTTGATTCAGCGTTTAAGCTCCACTTTGACTTTTTATTCCCACAGCCAGATGATTACTATCTCTGATCACACTATGGAAGTTTACCAGGCACAAATCCCTATAATGTGTAACCTTTATACTGCCTTGATTTATGTTAATCTGATCTACCAACAAATTGACTCATCTGTTTCATTCTGACAAAGTTGATTTATGTTGACATGTTGACTTTTGTACTTTCCAATGCTGCATTCTCTTTATTAGGTTTCTGACTTTGTGTCAGCTAGAAAGGGTTTCCTTTCCTCCTTTTTTTTTTTTTATCCATCCAGGTGATACTACAGTGCTTCTTAAAATTAGGATGTTGAACTAGAAAAAGAAATAGATTTTTTATTAGTGTGGACAGTACAAAAAGTTCCCTTTTCACTTCCTAAGATTTCAGTGGTTTGATTTCCTTCTCACTTTGGCTGATGTAAATCATTAATAATGGAAGTAAAATTATTTACATTACAGTGGTGAAAAGGCAGAAATTTAGAAAGAATTGATGCCTAATTATTTTAAATCATTTATCGTGAACATTGGTACCGAGTGGCACTAGAGTGCAAAAATAGCTTTGCACTCTGTTCAGTGCCTGTGTTTGCCAGGACAGAAATCCCAGCTTCTGACAGAAATCTGTGCTTTATGTCCTGATTCCCCTCCTTCAGGAAGAAGAAACATCTGATCCTAGGCTCTCACCATGAAGATCATACCTTGATAATAATCCCAGTTGAGCATAGAAGATTTATAAAAGAGCAGCAGAGGTCTGCACTTGGATATCATCAATGAAGCATCAGGAGTGTGTAGCCAGGTCTCCCATGATGGAAAAGGATGAGGCACAAATACCACAGAGATATGAACATTTTCACATAAAAGTGAGACAAAGAACAGCTGAAAATACTTTACTGAGGCAAGGAATTCATGAAAGTCTCTATTCCTGGTAGCAAAGCAAGATGCATTTTTCTACAGCTGAGTGATGCATAGAAGTACAAGAGAAACCCACCTGTTTCTGCAGTGAGTTGATGACATCAGAAGTAGTATTTCATTTCTAAGGACTTCTAAATACTATACAAGGAAAAGATAGTATGTGTTTTTCAATCATAAGCAAAACAGGCTTTAAACAAGATTTTGTAATACTGTGGTTTGGAAAGCATCCCAAGAGATCATCAAGGCCAATGCAATTAAACCTGAAGTTGAACTCCAAGACCTCGCCTGATGTATGGGCATTCAGCCCACAGAAGCAGATTAGAGATAGTTGAAATAAACTCCCTGAAACTCATTTTGCATGGACGTTGGATCCTTAGCTCCACCCATTTTGCTCTTTAATCCCAAGCCTATCATGTCCAACTAGTTCCTGGCATAGAGGATAACTGTATCACTTTGCCTTGCGGGTATTGAAATGATGGATTTTTTTTTTGTTTAATGATTAATCCAAAAATTGTGATAAAATAAAGTAAAATTTTGATTCATATTGAAGTGACATGAAGTGATTTATTTAACCATTTTAACCCCCCAGTGTAAGAATAAGAGATGATGGAGGTGGAATGTAGGAGGAGGAAAATGACTGTTGAAATTAGTTTTGAATTCCCTTTCTCCTTTTCTTTGGATCAAATACTGTTTGCTTAAAAAATGTTACTATTGTTATTACTTTACTATTTTCATTCCCGTTTCTCCTCTAATTTTACTACTTCAATGTTATTTTCTCTACATATTAAGTGATTTTTGAAAAAATCTGACATTCTGTAGAAAGAAGAAGCTTGGGGAGGATCACAGGAGAGAGGTTTCAACATTACTAGGGTGGCCCATCTGTGCTCTGTAACATCACCTACATTTCTTATGTTAAAACTGCACAGAAGAAAGACCAAAACGTGAGGATGCTTAGGCAACGCCAGGACCTGCGGACGTGGCTGTGATCCTGAGGCCAAGCGTGCCATCTAGTGTTGGATATTGTTTGTCGAAGGGGACGCGTCAATTAATCTCCACAATGTTTACAATATTGGTACTATATCTTTCGTCACTTACTGGACATGCTACTGATACTGTGCTTGGGTATTAAACGTAAGGCTCAACAATAATAATAATAATAATTTTTCACCTCCACAATGTTTGGGCAGTATGCGTGAAGAATTTCTGAACAACTTCTGTTTAAGAGATGCTAGTCAACATTCGATAGCTAGCACATCCAAAAAGTAATGAATCTTCTGCAGAACCAGAGCTGTCCAACATTACAATAAAATACCTTGAATATACTGTGGACATTGCGATAATATAACCAAATCACCACTCTCACAACAAAATGGGTACTGAAAGTTGAAGACATGCAGACAGCTTTTTTTTTGTTCTTGTCGGCTATGCCATACTCTGTGATGAGGTAGCAGCAGCAACACACACATCGATGGCCAAACCCACAGCACAACTTTCATTCTGTCTGTTCTCTTAGCACAAATACTCTGCTACCACTGAGGAGCATAAACTTCTATTATATGTTACCCTGAAGTTCTCCTAAGTGATTGCTAGAACCATTCAAGGCACAGTAAGGTCAAATATGAACACCTGGTGCATTTCCACATATATCAAAATGTAAATTCTTTGGGGTAAGGTGTCATTGTTTCTTCAGTTGTTCCATTTTGGACTCCTCAAAGAAAGATGCCAAAAAATGTTCTTGGTGAGCAAGGTTGGAGGCATGAAGCTGCATGGCAGTCAGATACAGAAAAACTGCCTGAGGAAAAAAAATCTACAGAAAAAGTTATTTTAAACATCTCTCACATTCTTGATGTATTGCTAAAATTAAGGCTGATGTGAATGCAGGCACTACATTGGTGGACAGATTAAGAGGAAGAAAGGGAGGGTAATTCAGAGATACCGAGTCACATTTCCCCTGTTTGTTTAGTGTAATTAAACAGCATTGTTATTAACTGCAAAGTGATTTCATGATACATCTTATCCTGTGTAACTTAGACTGTTACCAAAAAAAGTGACTCAGATTGCCATCCCTGCTCCCACCATTCTCCTCATGTCAGGTCCAGTGATCCTGCAGCATCAGATTTTGCCAGGTCAGTGAGTTGATCCAGCTAAAAACTAAGGGGGGGGGAGGAGGGGGTGGGGCCAGAAGTTCTCTATGAGATAGCTACCAAAAATAACACCCTGCAGCAGATATTGGGCAGGAACATCAGCCTGATCATTCAAGGAAAGTCACCCCTTTTAGCAGCAGACAACAGTCCAAAAGCAAATGAAACCACACCCAAGGCTGCAGTACTACAGACCAAAGTATTCACCAATGGGTACAGGTATAGCCCTGCAAGGAGTGTAAAATAACAAGGCAGGAGACTAAATTTTATTTTCATATATCAATACTAAAATTAGAATTATTTATAGTACAGAGAAAGCAATATTTTTAAATGTTTACGCTGCATCCTTTGAAGGAAGAGCATGCTTCTTTACTGTCCTGGTTTAAGATCAAATCAATAGACAAAATGTATGTTTCTTCTCAACACACACATTTTGTAATTTCATTATGTGCTTAAAGTCTTTCTTGGTTGTAAATATGTATAGAAAATTGAAAAGATGGACAATTAGAAGATTTCTTCAGTAAGGGACATCAGATTTGTTATCTTCAATGTTGTTCATGTATAATCACTCAAGACTTTGAGTCCAAAGTTGAAGGCAGGTGGAAATACTGGGACATTGACTTTGCAGTGGTCTTCTCTGATTTAAAGAAAGCATACCTCTGTACAGCTATGAGAGCTCTCACACTAACAACAGCCTTATTCTTCCTCAGGAACAGGCTGGGAAACCAAATCAATACCCGAGTAGGTTGGAAGTTTCTGTGTAACCTTTTCGCAGCAGCGATCCAGTTTGGAGTTACTACTGGTAGTACACCCGCATGCCAAAGCCAAGTAGGGAATGCACAGCAAGTTGTAGTTTTTCTCCCAGCAACTATTTTTGAGGGATGCTAGAGAAGGACAACTCTGAGAGCAGCACATCTCCCTTAGAAAGCACTATTTCAGGCTTTGATGTGCAGCAAAGACATAGGAGAAATATCATATCCTTTTTCAGTTTCATCACCGATGATCACAGTAGTAATTCAAAGACCAAACCAAGGACTCATTTGCACTGAATATTAATGTAGGTGTAATAGATAAAAAAACCTGGCAGGAGTAGTTTTCAGAACAATGCATCTGCCAGCCACAATCCTTGAAACACATCCAAGTCTAACAGAGCAGCTTCTTTCTCTCTTTTGAAAAAGGGACTCTATATGATCAGCTACATCTTCTCAAAAGAAAACATTTGGACTCTTTTCTTTTAGAGACTTTGATCCAGTGTCAGAATGACAGTGATTTCAGTGGAGGTAAGCTCTTAAATAAGGCTCGGGCATTTAACTGTCTTTGAAGCTAGGTGCTCGCTTTTGTGAAGGGACTTACACGACAGTCTGAAGACGAAAGCCTCTTTTCATGCCAAAAATAGAACAAGTGTGCCATTTTTGAAAACCGTTCGCATGGCTCTGCCAGCTCGCCTCAATATTTTGGTGCAGAAATCATCTTGAATCTCACAAAGCAGCTATTTCCCATGTCGTTTGGCTCCTCATTTCTGCTAAAAGGGCTACTGCAGGTGCTTACGTTATACCTGCAGGTGCTTACATTATAGTGTGTGTGGATTGCTTCAGATATAACTGTCTGCTGGACAGAAAACAGGCTAGTAAACCATTTGTTAAATATCAACAGTCGCTGTTGGCTTATAACCAGATCCTGCACAGATGTAACTCCACTGAAGTAAATGGAGTTCTGCAAGCAGAACACTTGACCTGACAACTGATTTCATCAGTGGTTTTAAAGTAGCCTATTATCAGTCTTTTGAGTCATTCAATCCACCTGCAAAAAGCTTCTTTTAATCCAAAGAAACAATGGAATTAAACCTGCTTACAATTTCAGTTTTCATGTGAATGTACATGTTCAAAAGCTACAATATCAAAATGTGTGATTTTGATGGTAGTGAAAATTAAATTACCATTTTTATGCATGGATCATTTAAGATGATTCTTCTAGCAAAACAAGACACCTTTTCCTGTCAATATCCTGAAGTACCTTTTCTCTCTCTTATTATACTTTGATGAAAGAATACTTCACGTCCTCTCCGTTACTTTCATGCTTAATGGCATTGCAATGAAAGAAATGACACCTTCCAAAATTAGGACCCACACTAGCATCCCTTGGAGGCTGAGTTTCAGATCATTATTTCTGCTGACACTGTGCAGCTGTTGCAGAGGGTTTTTTTCTAGGAGCAACTTCGGGGGTTTTTTCTTTTTTTTTTTTTTCCCTTTTTTTTTTTTTTTTTTTGGCACACAAGTCTTTAGCGGGAAAAGGAAGGCACGGCTTGTTGGATCAGTGATGTAACACCAGCTGACAGGTAGGTTTCAGGGAACTCCCTGGGGCCATGGCCTCTTTAGTGGTTTTACCACTCTAAACTCAATTACAGTGGAGTTTCACGCTCCACAGCAAACTCCAGTCCTTTTTTGATAAAAACTCTACAAAGTAAATAAGTCATGATGATGATATGGGTCTACCATTTAATATTCATTGAAGTACATATGTTTGAAAATTGGAAGCAGAGTTTAATCCATTTTCATATTTATATCAACATGAAGCTTTAAAAAGGATATCTTTCATTTTCTTGGAGAATCCTGACAATTTCTGGTCTGACAAGATAAATAAACATGTACAAAACTCACATTGAATATAAGGAGAAAACCCAAGGAGATTTAAAATGCAAATCTGAAAGTATACGTCCTGAATCTACTCACTTTCAAGAGGGAGCACGTCTCCTTCTGTGTGATTTTCAGTTTGATTGAAACGACATGAAATACTTTAGAGGATCTGTAATTCTTCATGCTGTGTGCATAATTTTATCACAATCTACTCATACCTTCTTGCACAGTGCAATGGTATAACAGGTAATAGATTATAAAAAAGGACTGTTACATTAATGACCAATTTATTCTCTCATTTAAATATATTAGCTTGAAGGAACTTTTCTGTCTTTGATATATTTAAAGTTACAGCAATTATCAGATTTTGGTTGTGTATAGCTATGACAGTTAAATGGAAAACATATACGTAGATCTCATATAGACAGTCTGACTTCATCTCATGTAGATAGTCTATATGAGAGCTACATTAAAAAAACCCAAAATAAACAATATGTTGGTCTCAGATAATCTAAAAAATACTGATTTCAAAAAATCCACCTCATATAGCATTAAGTTTAATAATTTTGTAATACCAGACAGGTTTTCTTGCCCATGTTTATGCACTTTGAAGAGAAAGTAAAAGAAAAGCATAGCAAAGTTCTCTTTCTCTTGGCGTTTTATTTCAGACCACTGAAAGATAAATGAAGCTGGTGAAAAAAGAGTTAACATAATGATGTCGTCTTTTATTTGACTGAATGTTTAAGCATGGTGCTACGGCTGATGGCACCTTATTTAATAATGCAGTACATAGCTTCCTAAGGGGACAGGGCTTGATCTGAAAACTGAATATGGTGCACTCTAAATTCTCTTCCCTGAGGAAGTCTGACTAACTGATAAGTGCCATGAGCTAGTGCAGGGACTGATTCTGTCAAATCAAGCTCAAATGGAAGGCACAATGTAGACTCTTCTCAAGTCTTAGTGAAGTAATTTGAGCAGACGTTTGTGACATTAGACAGTGCATCAACTATGGAATGCTGTAAAAGTTCACTGTCTTACTACAAGGTGGTCTTTAGATGACAGGATAAAGAAATCAGTGCAAATTTGTTAATGTAACAACTTGGAAAAGCATGCTAAAAATGTCACTCTATTGGGATATGTGATAAAATGTATAGGGAAGTGACTGCCAGTTGGGTTTCCTTGTGAATCCTTCATTAGAACTCATGTAAAAGGCATAAAAATAGGGAAATGCAGTAAAATTTGTGTTAGTTGCTATCAGCTGAACTTCTGTTTTTCCTGAGCTAAAAATCTCCAATTGACAGCTGAGGCAAGCAAGGAAGGAAATTCATTGTTCAGCTGTTTATTTCTCCCTTTAGGATTATATAGTGACCCTTTCAGTTAAGCCAGTCAATTCAAACTTCTAGTACGAAGCCCTTGAACATCTTGTCTACATGGGGACTGAAGAATAAGTCTTTAAAGTCAGGAAGAAGACTGTACAGGTTGAGAATGAGATAACACTTGTTAAACTTGTTAATCAGACATAAATAATACAATAGCATGCAGGGACTAATTTTCAGCAAATTCAAATTTTCAGCATTTCAAGTTGGAGAGTGGTTATTAGTGAGTAACTTCCAGGATAATTTTAAAAACAAACTTTTTCAAAAGTTGTGTGATCTTAACAGAGAAATGATAGTGTGCTGACAAGATGGGTTGACAACACTCAGCTAAAAGATACAGCAGTATAAAAAGAGACAGCAAGTCTCAGAGAAAAACCTGATGACTGAGATAAAAAAAAGAAGTGAAGAAATGGTATATCACAAAATGCAAGATTGTGCATTTGAAGACTAATAACAAAGTCTTTGTTGCGAGCTGGGAATCCATCCTCTGGATAAGGAGAAAGATTCTGGTGACCTGTTCAGTCTGATTACAAGAAATATTTCCGTTGGATGCACAAGAAAGAAGAATTTCCATTTAACCACCACAACAGGCAAATGAATGACTGGCTATATGTGAGCTGAGGGGCTCTGCTGGAAGAAGTTTCCATGGCAGTCCAGTTCTGGAACACAGCTTCTCATCCAAGCAGTGGAAGCAAAAAGGGTGCTACCCAGCATGATGAATTCTGACAGGGTCTGGAAAAGTCACATGATGTGGTATATGCGGCCATGTTTGATGTGGAAACCTAGGAATTACTGTGCTTACATTGTCTTGAGCTGTATGGAGCTCCATAACACCATTTTTTATCAGTAGTGTGCTCAAAGGTACAATTTAGGCCAGTATCTGTGAAATGTCCTCAGCCCAAAGTACTATACAAGTAAACACATAAATAATCTTGGACCATGGGGAAAATTTTCACAGGCATTCAGCAACTGTAGAACTTTACAACCAGTGATATAATTAAATAAGAAAACATTGAAAGAGGGATCCTCAGCCACCTTGTGCTGCAAAGATCCAAGCATACTTCCAGTCTAGGTGACACTGACTTTTGTAACAAACTCATATTCAAGCTTTAAATCTTGGAATTCTACATCTCCAGTGTGCCAAAATATATGTTTTTCACCACTCCGGTGATCCTGACCACTTTTATTCCAGGGAAGAGTCAGTAAATCATACAACATTTTAGGGACAAGACAGATCTATACCGAATCTAGCCTTTCCATTTATAGTAGATATCACCTTTCTGTAGAGCCATGTGTGTACAGATACACTGAAAGGTGAGGACAGAGGCTGAGTCCAATTATTACATACCCAATTCAAAGCATGTACAAGTAGTGATGCTCATAAGCAGGAAACTGGAATGCAAGGGTTTAATTAATATAGCCAGTGAATCACATGAGATAGGGAAATCTTTGTTTCTGCATTGTATTGCAGAATAGTTACTAATATGTATTTCATAAATTAATGGAATACATACATATTCATTACACTTACTTTATTTTGTGAAAACAGGTCACCTATACATCACTTTCAAGATTTCCATAGATCTTTTGAAGTGAATTTCCCTACAAAATCTTTAAATCTTTATTTTCAGAATAAGCATTTATATTAAAATTGATCAAGTTTTCATTGCACTCAAAGCCTTTCCATCACTGAGTCTTAAGGAACAAATATTGAAATCCAATGGCCTTTAAAAAAAACACCAAAACTCTTCTATCAAGTATTCCTGCGAACACCTGAAAACCAATTTGATTAAATAACTTTAGTATAGGGCTCAAACTCTGCTACTCAGCTTTTACTTCAATGCCGCCTTCTTCTTAGACCGTCAGTCTGACAAAACTGAGTCCTGTCCAGACAGAACAGGGAATACTGAGCAATAGCTTAGAAAGTTAAGGAAAAAAACCCACATGCAGCTTCATAGTTAATTAGAAAAAGAAGAGAAAATTGCAGTACTCTCCAATCAGAGGAAGAACAAGGGGTAAAAAAGACATTCTGATTTTTCAGGGACTGAGATGGGCTCTCTGTGAAGCAATAAGCACCGACTTCTATTCCACATCTTAAGGTTCTGAAGCAGGATGCACTGGAACTGGTTTCGCTGTTCATGGGCAACATCTGTCCTGCAAGCCCCACTAGCATTTGCAGCATGGTCTCAATATGAAAAGAATATAATAGTCCTCAGAGGCCTAATATTTAAGTTAGTAAGTCTTTCTACCCCAAAAGCTGACAGACCAGCTAATTACACTGACACAGAGCTATTTTTAAGACCACTGATAGACATGAGTTTCAAAGACATCAGAATTGGTTGTACAGACCCCTGCTTTCTATTTTCTTTAATGAATTTACTTAATTCTGTTAATTCCTAGAGACACTGCATATTAGTGCTAATGATTAGCTTAAAAGTAAATGCTCTGTTTCAGGTAGAGAATTTTGTCACATGCAGCAAGGTACTCTAGAGTGCTGCAGAATGAATTGTAAGTTACCCTGTTACCTAGTGTCAGGATTTCCAATGTAGTTAACATTTCGAAGCACCTACATGGCAACTGGTATTATTAAGGGTCCCAGTATGGAATTTGATGTGTGATCATTCTACTGACAACTAATTTATTTAACTTAGAAATAAATTGTTAAATAGCTACATTAAGGAGCATATTATAAATCATGAAACTACACTAATTACTAGCTCATGAAACAAGCATGCAATGCACAGTAATGATGTATTTGTAAAGAAAAAAATCTTACATTTGAACTAATTTATGAATAACTTACACCTGAAGTTATCTTTTGCTGTTTTGCTGCAGAGAAGGATGTCCCATAGAACACAGGCAGAATTCTAAAACTGCAAGTCTGTAAATGCTAAGTGCTCCTATGTATGGGAAACTTGAAGCAGAGTTTTCTACAATGACATAAGACAGTGTACCTCTTACAAACTAAGTGTAAATTTTACACTGATATGTAACTATGACACAAATACTTTCAATAAGGGTTGCCTTCAGCCCTGACCGATTTTATTATCAATGCTTACACCTTCTATAGCTCATCTCAGATCTTTTAGTAAAAGAATTGAAGCCATTTTGTAATACTGTCAATAAAATCCATCACAACTTTCTTCCACAGCTGGATGAAGCAGAAGCTAAAATATTAAGACAGCTAGTATAACCAAGTTGTAAATATACTGCCCCTGTTTAAAGCCAAAGGAGCTGCACATTGGCTTCGATTACCTTTCTCATATCCATGGAGAGAGAGACTTTAGATCAAACTTTGGATGCACCTATGGGCCACAGTTATAACGGAGTCTAGCATGTGACTCTTATTTATTGCCTGTTATTCACCAAGACTGCAAAATCTTAACATCTCATGCAATATCTCTCCTTTCGCTTTTTGCTTACAAAAGTAAGACTTTTCCTTTTGCACTAGCAAAACTGAGTATCTGCAGCAACAGGGAGAATGTTTCTATACCTTTTTGTTTGTAATACTATCTTGGAGATATAAGGATATTGACATTTAAAAATATTTCTCTGCCCCCTTAAGAGAAATGTTTATAAATGCATGTCTAGAAAATTTGGAATGGTTTTAACATCAAAACATAAAATGTTCATAATTTATTTTAGAAAGTAATGTAAAAGTTATGTTCACATACAATTGTATGTTATTAGAAATTATAAGGGTCATAATATTTAATGCACTACATTATGCAAAAAGTCTGATCATGTTCACAACAGCCCTTTCCAGCTAAGCTGAAGTGATTTTCTTTAAAATCCTGAACATCCTCCTAGACTACCGCTCATTTCCCAAGGAAAAACAGTGCAGAAGTGATGACAGCATCATAAAACTTTTTCCTTACATCTCCACCAGTTTGATAATGTAGTGTTTGATAATGTAGTGTCATTTTCTTTCACTGAAAATGGAAGCATCCCGAAGTATTGCCAGTGGCTACCCTTGAGGCATTTTGCTTTAATATCTCTATGCCTCAGTTTTCCTATTTTAAAAACATTCATAATATTCATTCACACCAGCAGGGTGTTGTAAAGCTAAATTTATTATTGTTTGTAAAATGCTTTTAGAGCATCCAACTGGAAGAATGATAGATATGCAAAATAGAACCTCTTGTAGCTATTATTCTCAGACAATTTCTGTTGAATTTATATAAAAGGAATACTGATTGTTCTCAGACAATTATTCTCAAACAATTTCAGTTGAATTTATATAAAATGGAATACTGTATTTTTTAACAATATAAAGAAAACTTGGCCTTTAAAATAATATGAAGCCCTCAGGTTTTTTGCAAACAAACAATAATAAATTAAATTGAAAATACATCAGATACACACAGCCTCTGTTAAGAGGTAGATTCACTGAGCATCTACGTCATAGTGATATGTGTTACACGAACACAGGCCCACAGTCATCCTCACTTCTTCCTGTCAGTAAAACATGTACAAATCTTCTGAAGTGTGTGTTTGCTTTTGATATGTAACTTTCAACTAAGGAGGAATACAAGACAGTGCCCACTAGGTTTTTTTTTTCTGATACTTGTCTGTGAATGCCGTCAAATTCAAAGGAGCATCTTAACATAGTTTTCAGAGCACAAGGAGACCCTCACTTGCTCATTCCAGTCATGTTCAATCCAAATAAAAAGAGGCAAGATGTGCTCTGGTATGTGGGGTGGAAGTCAAACCAAGTCTGTGATTAGCACTGCCATCCATTCACTTTGCAACTTTAGTCACAAAATTCTGAATTTTCATTCCAATGACCATAAATTCACTGCTGCAGATCCCGTAAGACAGCTCGACCTTCTCTCAAACAAAGTAGGAGCCTGTCTCCTCCGATGCTGACCTTTAGAGTACTGTGAATTAGCCAACAGCTCAGTTCTGTTTATTAATCACTGTGCACCCTTCCCACTCCCAGTTTTGCACTGGCCCAGAACAGCTACAGTTTTTTTAACCGATACACCATGATCTCACTACCTGCAGGTCTGAAGATCTGGATCAGCTTCATCCAAGCCACAACCCTTTTGGGACTCTTCATACGCTTCATTAGCAAGAGATTCGGTTCTATAAAGAATCAAATCAGCTGGGCAGTAGTACTTAATGTGATCCAGGATGATCCCTTCTGTTCAAGTTTTTACACTAAGCCATTATCGTGCTGGGTACAAGACGGGTGATACGGGAACATGGGCACGTGTGCACAGATGACTCTTCCCCTCTTTTCCAAAGGGCCTGTGCCTGAGGCTCATGGAGGGATTGGGCAGGAACCTGTGCCAGAGAGACCCTCTCTGCTTGGAGCTGGAGAGAATAATCCCTTGTAGAGTTCTTAATTTAAAGATGGTCAGGGGAAACCAAAAATGAATCTGAGGAAAACTAAAAGAGAAACCATATTTCTTAGTTCCCCAGTCCTTTTATATATGTATACAGTGGGGACAGGCAGAGATGGCTGTGAAACCATGCGATCTAACCCCAGGCGCTATTGACTTGGCACCATACTTAATTCTTCCCCAAGATCAAATGAAATGTCTAAAAATAGTAGTGCTGGCCAAAATGTTTATGTTTTTAGCTTCGCTTGGTTGTCTCCGCATTCAGACCTGTTTTCTTCTGCCCCATGCCTCTGATTAGATTACATTCCTCCTAGTTGTGCGAGGTGGGATTAAGCCTGAGCTAGGAACTGGAGGGAATACAGTAAAGCGGTCTAAATGGGAAGGGTGAATATTTCTGACATTCCTCCCAGTGAAAGCAAGCAGCAATTGACCAAACACACTGTACATCCACACTCACTGCTTACACACTGGGTGAAAGGGTCAGCTCGCGATCTCTCTGTGTTGCCTTATTGCACTTCCTGCAAGGCATTACCTTTGTTGACAGATTCCATCCTTCTCATCAATGAGGACTGTCATATGGTCCCTCAGGCTATGCTCTTGACTGCTTCAATTGATCCTTTAGTTTGCTTTTATTTCTGGATGACCACGCTATTGCTATTGCCAGGATTTTGTATGTGCAACTGAGTATTACTGTAAGTATAAATCACAACTCCTCAATTTAAAATTTAAAAGAATAAATACAAACAATTGAGGTGGGGGTGGGGGAAGGTTTCTCCAAAATCCTCTAGCTTTTCTTTTGTGTTTAATGTATCTAAATGCTACATTCCTCATTCTCTCCATTCCCACCCACTGCCATCAAGTAGCTCTGAATGACTTTCAACCTCGCTGCCAACTACTGCAAAAAGAATAAATCAGGTAGCAACTGGTTTCAGCCGAAGTCTACAGTGATTCTTACTGGCATTGCAAAGCTTACTTGAATTCACAAGGGGCTTAAAAAGCACTGAGATGGCAGAGATTGTTGTGGCAGAAGCAACTGGAAAATGTCCTGAGATTGAAACACAGACATATTAACATCACCCTTGTGGACGCTAATGACTTGCACTTTAAAATGCCAGAGGCTCATACTGCCAGCTAAAACAAAGAAAAAACCACATTTTTAGTCTCCAAAGACTTTAGATCTTTCCAAACTCTGAGGGCAAATTCAGCCATAATGTATTTTTGCAGTAGAGCAGGGCAGCTCATGCATGCCACTGGGGGAATCATTGCCTGGAGTTGCTGTAGGCAGTGTAGTCGGTATAGCTAAATAAAACAGCAGCTGAAAACCTTTGAGAGGTTAAACTAGTAATGAAGCATTCTATAATGTAATGCAATCAAACCTAAACAGTTTGAAGGCAAATCTTGCTGACACTCATAATTCTTGTCTTTCTCACTGAAATGTATTTAAGGAAACAACCAGCAAACACAAGGATTTCTGAAAGAGCTTTACAATTTAAATTGACAGATAATTAGAAAAATATTTTAATCTTTTGATGAAGTAAAAATGTCCTACTTAGATGTTTCTAGATGAGGAATTCTTTTAAGTGCTTGGTAGTAATGGCAGATTGGAAACTTTCTGAAACTGTAAATGTTTAAAGAGCTCTGCTCAAAGAAACTGAAAGGTAACAGAAAAGGAAGAAAAACAGATGCTGACAATAAAGAAAAGACTAGGAAAAGGCTTAGAAGCAAATGTTTGGAATAAAAAGTTAAAAGTGGACTGGTTTGATGGGAAAATAACTGTAGGATAGGAAAAACACAGAGGTCAAATTCATCCTCATCATAAATCTAATGATGAACCAAGCCCAAGGAACTTCAAGTGGACTGGAAAAAAGTATATTTCTTTTTTAAAAATTATTTTTAATATGAAAAGGAATACCAAATTTTATTTGCTTACATTAGAAATGTAAGCCACACATACTTTTTTTCTTCACAGATTCCATGGATGGCTAAGCAACAAGCAGGGTAAAATTTGTGTGCTATATGGACTGCATGAAACAGATAAGGTAATTTATACCCTGCCTAACTGCATTTTCCTCTCAAGGACAAAAAATACCAACTAAATAATGTTTCAGAGTTTTCTTAGGGATTTACTCCTCCCTTCAAAAATTAAACAAAACATCCCCTTCTATAATTTTTTTGATAAAGCAAAAGAACTAAAGTAAAAAGGATTTTTTTTTTTCATTTTCGAATTAAATTTAAAGTAACAGTAATTTTCACAATACAATGAGTCTGAAAAGAGAATGTTTTGTCAAAGTCAAGTGAGAAAGTATTGTAAAAGAGGCGAAGATGAAAAAAATTTAGAGGAAAAACTTTGTATGGTTATCCTTATATCAAATATTTGGAGTTCTGTGTTGGTAAGGGAAAAGCGCTTGCTCAGTGACCTTCTGAGTCTGTGCCCCACAAATGTTTAGGCACATCTCTATCCTCATCTATGTCTTAGTAGACATAGGTACATTTCAGGTAATTGCTGGAGTTGTCAAGTGAGTAGTTAAAAATGTCACAGTAAAAGGTGAGAAGGTGAAAGTTTAAAGGCAGAAATGAAAACAAAACCTAGATGAAAACAATTAACTTTCTCTTGAAAATGTGGAAATAGTGTAGTTCAGAGATGAAAAAAAGTAGGACACACACAAGACTAAAAAACAGAAGAAAACAGTTAAGTTGTGAGAGCCAATATTGAGGGAAAAAAAGAAGCAAGAGATCAGCTTGCCAAGATCCTCAATATAAGGAAGCGGTTCCATCTCTTTTTTGACTTACCCTGCCAACAGGCAAAACTCTTCCTATTGGAGTCCTAATTCCAACTAATTTACTGTGCATCTTGTAAATTCAGATTTAGATTTAAAAGTGCTGTAAGTGGTTTTCTAGGCAAAAAGTTGAGATTCTATTTTTTCTTGTAAAAATCTTTTCTAGAAGCTTGAGCTTGAATCTGGTCGTGTACAGATAACCTTTACTAAAAACTCTGGAAAGATGAAGTCTTGACAAAATAATGCAAGTTAACTGTAAATGACCTGCAGGAAAGTGGGCATGCTTAACACAGCTATAATTCTAGTTGGTCTCTAAACTAGGAATGAACAAATTATCTAAGATTCAAACACAACCTGTCCAGAAAAACATATACTAGTACCACAGTTAAGCAAATGAAGTAATTTAAACAAATATAAATGTTACTGAGCTGATCCATAAGTCCTTGTGCACCTTAAAATGCTATTAAGTCCTTACACTGAAGTTCTACAAAGAACAGAAACACAACTTTTGCCTAGGACTGTACAGACTTCTCCGTATGTTTTAACTTTTTTTTCAGAACAGAGAATGTAAATTTATAGCCTGTATGTATCACCAACTAAATCTTTGTGGAGTTCCCCAGAGTAAGTACAAAGCATGTTTTTACTCTCACTGAGCATTATAAAGCGTTGGAACCTGTCAGCAATATTAACATCAATTTTAGTATTGCTCTACTAAAATTTGCTCTTAAGTAAGGACTAGGATATCACTGGATCACTTTTAAAATATTGAATTTAATACCTAACTTTAGTTTCACGAGCACTTCAAGACAGGATAAATAGCATCACTGCTAAAACAAGACATCTAGCTACCATCAAGTCTTTTAGCTTCCCACTTCTGCGCAGGCCCGTTCCTTGTCCACCTTGTGTTGATACAAACACTTGTGTGGCTCTGGAGTGTAAAGGGCTGTGAGATGATCTGGCTTAAAACTAACCCAGACTGATAGACCCATTTGGTTCATCAAGCAGTGTGCAAACACTTGTGCCAACATAGAAGGGTGGTGCAGGTGAAGACTCAGAAGCAAAATGCAGTTAAGTGAAATATTTTTAATATATTGTTGTGCTACCTGTCTCGGAGGGTTTCTCCAATGACAGATTCCCCCAAAGAAATCAAACTGCATTCACACAACAGCCTCAGAATTTGATACATACTCTATTGCCTCAAACAGAACAACCACTTTTTGATGTATAAAGATTAGGCTAAGCTTACTTATTTGATTAATCAAAATTCTTTAAATTACCCTGACTCCTACTCTACCCTTGTATTTCCTCTGTCAATTTTTGGGGCTATGCAGTAAAATTGTATGGTAATGTTCATCAAATATGAAGTGTGTGGAAGACGGATTTAAACTGAGAACTGGGGATAGATATGGCATGGCTTTGTCCTAATAACTTCTCTAAGCAAAGATACATGAGCTAATATATGCACAAATTGAGCTGGTCACAACATATGATGGTGTTCTCAGTGCCAGTAACATCTCCCTCCCCATCACCTAGTGCTGCCCTGATCAACATGGTGGACATTCACAGGGAGATCTCATGCAGGTAACTCTCATTTCCAGGGAAGGTCCCCTTTCAAGAAAGTCCTCTTGAGAAGTGATGACTCATTCCAAAACACATGAATCTATATGTGCTGAAATAACTCCGTTATTGTTCATCTATACCAGCTGACAACATGATCCAAATATTTTTTTTATACGTGAGCCACTTCCATCACTTACCATTCCATGATTGTTCCAATTGATTTTTTTCTTTAGGTTTTAAATAAATTACTAAGCTGTGAATGTTGTCTACATAACCTCATGAGATGATAATTTATTTTGCTGGCTATTCCAACCAAATACATTTTGAGTATTACTAGTTAACCTACTCTGAATTTACTGTTGTTTAACAGCAATAATTTTTGAATTGGTGTCACTAAGTCACATGCCTTATAAAAGCGGGCCAACACTGCTGACACCTTTATCAACCAGACACATAGATCTGTTGAACAATATCAAATTCACTCAACAAGAACTAATGTCTGTGAAATCATGGTGGTTAACATCAACTGTATTCTCAGCATTTAATTCTCTACTGATGAAATCCATCATCAGTTGACCTGTTACTTTGAGGCTCCATGCCAAATAGGTGTCTTGTATTTCATTTCCCAAGTCAATTGTATTATCACAACAGTGGCACATCATTCTCCTGATTCTCTGGAACTTCTCAGATTGTCATTTAAAATCAACACCATTAGTCCATACAGGTTTGTTAAGAATCTCCTGGGATTACTTGTTTCAGCCTTAGAATCACAGAATCATTTTTGTTGAAAGACACATTCACCAAAGCCACAAACTCAGCATAGTGCATGTTGGAAAGACACCTTATCTCTCTTCTAGGGATCAGATGTAGCCAGAAGCTCCTCTGTATAAAGGAGAAGAGTGGGAAGAATTCTTCAGTCTCAGTTTGTCCCGCAAGTTTATAAACCCAACCATACCATTTAAGAAGTGGTTAATTTTTTTATTTTACACCACCACCACCACACACACACCCCCATCCCCTTGCTAAGATTTATTCAGCTCAAAGACTACAATTATGTGGGAAGAAATTCTCACTGCAAAAGATGCAATACGCTCTTCCCCCTAAAAATACGCAATTTTTCCTCATACTTTCCAAAGAACAGCAACAATCCAGAAACAAAACAAGTGAGGACAAAGCTCTTTAAAAAAATTTAAGGCCAGTATTCAGTGTATAAAATCAGATTTAGTGGAGCATGAAATTCTTGTCCAAGTCACTGATTTAATAAAACAATCAGAAAGTGTTTCATGGCTTTATCAGAACGCGCATTTGCCAATAATAAGCAGATGATTTTGTAGAGTGAATCCATGTTTGTAATATTTCTTTCCACATTGTAAAAAATACCATCCATTTTGCATGTTTTTGATGAATGCCTTTAAAACCTGAGTTTACAGAAATACACAAACACTCGTATGCCACTAAGTCATATATGTAAAGTAATTTATTAGACAAGTTACAGGAAAGTAAAAGATGTTTAAAATGTTCATCTTTCTTTCTTCCTTTGCAGAGATCACTTGTACTGCACCTCAGCCCAACATATTTGACAGCTATTTTATCTTGATTTATTCAGACAGTATCTGCCCTATGGGAGATACTTGAACTTTCCAGCCTTCACACCTTGCAGCAATGGGAAAATATTAGCAACACAACCCATGCTGCTGAAACAGGTTACTCTCTCCAGTTAAATGATACCCATTCAAGTCATCCTAATTGAAACTTATGACCAATCTGTTTGATAGAGTCTGCAGTATTTAAGGAGAAATGTTTATTTTGAATAGTATAAAAGCTAAATAGTTAGAAAAATCTAAATTACTCGGAAACCACAAAGAGAATTCAAGCTGTTTGTTAAACAAATTTTCAATTCACACTTGAGATTTGTCTTTCATTAACTGAAATTTTTTATTTCAGTCGAGTTGACATTTTGTCCCTAACTCTGTGTGTGTGTGTACAGGGCTAGCTAGAAAGATGTTTTACTATAAATGTGAGCTACTTGAGAAAAAATGGGATTTTTTTTTTTCCATGGCACAACATAAAAATCCATACAAAACCCACTGAGGGGCCTAAAGCAACATGGACAAAGCCACTACAGAACCTGCCTATGGCAAGTATATCTGGTTTTTAAACACAGCAGTTCTTGAGTTCAGAAGGAAATGCTTTCATTAAACAATGAATGCCAGGGAAATAATTTTATCTCCCCAAATTCCCACTCCTTGAAGAGAACATCTAACAAGTTCTTCAGTTTGTGGATATTTTCTACATGATTAATTGACACTTGAGTTATAAATTTTGTCTTGTAATACAACCAACACTTGTTCCTAAAAAAACCAAGCAAACCTGATTGTCTCTGCCCTGCCTTCACAATTAGCAATATCATCCCTCGGTTAGGGCCCAGCCATATCACCATTTGATTTGGCATTTGACTTAACCAGTGTGGCAAAAATGTCCATCAGGGATGATGGAAATATAAGCAAGGGGAGAAAAGTCTCTCAAAGTACATCAGCTGCCAAAAGAATTAAAAACTTTTTCCATCAGTTGCTGATGTGCTTTAAGAGACTCTTGCTCTCTGCCCTTCCAAACGCTTGCTTACACCTCTTTGGATATTTCTGCCTTCTTGGTCAGTCAGGTTTGTGACATTACTCTGAGGGAGGAGAAATAAACAAGAAAATGGGACTTCTTAACACAATGAAAGCTAGTTCCATTATTCATAAAAATAACAATTGAGCTACCATTTTAGACACCCATATCATACTTGAATAACTTGAATGAAGCTAAATGAGCTGTACAAATGTATAGTAGCATGCTGTATCTGTCCCTGGCATGTATACCAGTGAGGTAGACATATGTGAGATAAACATAAACTATATGAATACACCATAGGATTCAACATTTCTTTTAATATTACTACATTAGGTTTTGCAGACTCTAAGTGGCATTAATCAGATCAATCCTTATAGATCATGTATGACTAATTGCCCAAATGCTAAAAAATATTAAGGAACCATTAAGTTAAAGCAGAACATAGAATCATAGAATGGTAGAGGTTGGAAGGGACCTCTGGAGATCATCTAGTCCAACCTCCCTACCAGAGCAGGATCACCTAGGGCAGGTCACACAGGAACAGATCCAGCAGGGTTTTGACACCTCAAGGATTTTGAACCAAAGCAGAAGCCTAGACTTCAGATACTCTCACTGTCTTATATCCAGAACTGTAATTTTTTTCCTTGTTTGGAATAGGAAGAGATTTGGCAGAAAAAAAATCAGCCAGCATGGTCACTGATATAAAAACAGCACAAAGATTCTTATTTCAAGTAAATCCTATAAGCTTATGAATCATGTTTATTATAATTTTCCAGTCTAGCTAGCAATCTGCATGTTCTCTGAATCATTCCCTTCTTGTTTCCAACCAAAAGTTACAGCATGCATCAAAATCTGAAAATGCTTTATTACATCCTGGAGCTACAGGCAGCTGAAATACACTGTTTCCCTTCCTGAAACTCGTCCTACTACTTTCTCCTCTCCAGCACTCAGACATGATACTCTGTAGTATAGCAAGCACACAATTAAACCGATAAAACAAAGGCAATGACAGAAGAAACACCATGTGATGCACAGGCATTTATGTCTTAATTATGACTTTGTTTTCTAAAAGCAACAGATTTAAGATACTGAAGGACTACTAATCAGTCACAGATTTATGGCTCTTTTGCAGTTTTCAGTAACAGTACAATATGCGAACCTCTCAACTATATGATTCACTACAGCTCTAAGAATATACCTACTGACAAAAGCAGCTAACTCAACTTCTCATTTTATGCAGCTTATAGAAAAAATTCATACGTGACCCAGTTATGTCACAACCATTTTCAAATTGTGATCCTCTGAAAAGTAACTATATAAAAAAAGCACCTTCTTACTCATCAGATCTACTCCCCATAGATAGCCAGGATAAGATCTGCTGACTTGGTTACAAAAATAAAGGCTCTACTACTTATTAAAATTTCTACTAGCCTTGCAAAACTAACAGAGCTGAGAACAGGAAGCTAAGTTCTTTTGCATCTCTTCAGTGGAAATAAGTATTTTACAATGCAATACAGCTTTAAAAGAGCTCATCAAAGATTTTGGGTGGGCTCAAACAACAGCAAAGGCATACATTTGCCCGCAAAAGCATTTACATAGAATAAGGAATTAATTTAGCATTTTGTTAGATATTAAGTCACTATCAGCCATTGGAGAGGGTTTGTTTTACATAAAAACCAAGCGTGCTTTATATGGAAATCAACAGGACTCTCAAGCTGCAATTTTCAGTTAAAATTGTCTATTATCCATCTTTCTCTGGTTCTTTGGTTTGTCATCTTATTTGTCATTTATACAAGAGTCTCAGATATTAGCCTAGAAATCCTAAGGTTTGTCTCTTTGTTTCTTCCTTTGCTACTGCTTGTTCTTCTTCCAGTACCTCGGTCGTATTTTAACACCCTACCAGACCCAGAACAAAGCAAACCAACATGCCACACCATCAAAGCAATGCGGTCGGGCTTCACAGGTTAAGAGAATGGCTTAAACTTTAAGTAATTTACAGCATGGATGAGGAGCTTTACTTCTTGAGGGGGAATAGGGGAACCAGTGACCCTTGAGAAATAGCCTCAAAAGCATCTGAGCAACAAAATCTACTCTTAAATGTCCATGAAAAAACACATTAACCTTCCCACTTTCTTCTTGCAAGTGAGCTGTGCTTTAGTCCTGTTTCTGGGAGGTGAACAGCAATCCCTTCACCATCCAGTCAGCAGCATTACCAGTTACTCAGTTACTGCCATCTCACAGATTGCTCCTTCCTTTCTGCAATACTATTCTATTGACACCCTTCTCCACTCTCATAGAATGGTAGGGGTTGGAAGGGACCTCTGGAGATCATCAAGTCCAATCCCCTGCCAGCGCAGGCCATGCAGGAACAGATCCAGGGGGGTATTGAAAGTCTCTAGAGAAGGAGACTCGATAACTTCCTGGGCAGCCTGTTTCATTGCTCCATCGCTCACACATTGAAGAAGTTTTTCCCCATGTTGAGGTAGAACTTCCTGTGTATCACCTTGCTACTCTTACGTCTTGTCCTATCATAGGGCACCACAGAAAAGAGACTGTCCCTTTCTACTTGACACCCACCCTTCAGATATCTGTAAACGTTAATAAAATATATTCTCAGTCTTCTCTCCTCCTGATCATGTTAATTTGTACCATCTCCCTCTCACTTCTATAGCTCTTGAACTTCTTCATTTTCAGCCTCTCAGAATAAAGCCTGACTGGTGCAGAAAACTCACTGACTTGAATTTTATTTGCAACTAGAGATTTTTTTTTTTTTTTTAATGGAGAACCTGCATTGATGTGTGTTGGGCAACACTGGCCCAAATTACATGACCTGAAAGACAAGTATTAAAAGCCGAAGGCAATTTGGGATCCTGGAAAATATTACAGTGAAGTAAATCACTTTATTACCAGCATTAAGTAACTCAAGCTCTAAAAATCACAACTTTATTTTAAAAAACACTTGTTTAAAGTATTTTTTCCTCTATATTCATCATATTTTCTGAGGTTTAAGGTTTTTTTTGCAAATGAAGCTAAAATATACCTTTTTACAAGATCTGAGAAATATTAAGAAATTCAACAGAAAATGTGAGGGTTTGCAATAACAATCTTGTGAATACTTTGAGCTGATCCCACTTTCTCTTCTCAGAACAAACTGGAAATGACACACTAAGTGTACAAAAACCTCAGCAAGTATGAATTTAGATTTAGAATTTCTTTGCTGTCACAGAAGAGTATCTGTATATTGATCTATCTATGCCTAGATATACATGTGATAAACACAAAGAGAACCACGGGGAGCCATATTCATCATTATCCTTCTGTCTTTTACTGCCTGGAGAGTCATCTCTTCTAGAGGCTCTATTGCTTCAGCCTGAATTGCATGCCTGAGGCAAGAGGCTTAAGCCAACACTTCCAGGAAGGTTTGGAGAACAAGCCATAGGGAAAGCTCACTTTTCTGTTTCTTTGTCACATTCCCTCAAGATATACTAAGAGTGCATGTTCTTCATATCAGAATCTCCTAAGCCTGAAATCTAAGGTTACCCTTACTCAGACATCAGAAATAAAACCAAAACTGGTATTAACAATACAAATATATATGTATCTCACCATCTTCTCAATTCTAAGGCCTACCTTCCTACAAAGTCTCAGGTAAGTGCTCCAAATTATCCTCTCCAGCAAACCTTCCCAATAGTCATTTCCCAAGAAGAATACGGTTTCTAAATGAATGCTGGAAATTATGTTGCCTCTCCCCATTGCATGACATAGACCTTGCACCTCACTGGATTATGTCCTTGGTGGGAGGGTGGATATTCCTGTCTTACTGCACTGGTGCCAGCTACTAGATGAGGCCATATTAATTTAGGGAACGAGAGAGAACTGGCAAAACTATCAGGAGATTAGGAGCAAGAGGTCCCCCTAAGTACCAGAAGAGGTTTTATGTCCACCTTAAAACCTCCTGCCTTGAAAACTCTAGGAATGACCCCAACCTTTCCAACAGGGATTTGATGGCTCTGTTTGACCGCTCAAGCCAGTAGAGGGCATCTCTGAGAACCCTGGAGGAAACATGGAAACACTTAGACCCCACTGCACAGCCTGCAAGCACAGATCATATTTAACTTTTTCAGAGGTCTACATCTCATAAACCTCTTATGGATACGGGCAATTAGCCACGATCCCTGTTATTTTCTTACCCTCTGACACACAGCAGCCACATCCAAACTGCCAAGCATCCTAGGCCAATGTGGATTCTCTTCCGCATGCCCTCTTATGTTTCCTCCACCATTGCGAGGGCATTTTGGCACAACCTGGATCACCCACCATGCTTTTGGCAAGACAGATTGGACCAGATGATCCTCAAAGTGTGTTCCAACCTGGTATTCTGTGATTCACTCCAAAAAGTTTTTACTGCTCAGATTCTTGGTGTGCATTTATAATGTAATTTTAATTTTTGATTTCAGGATTTTCCAAAGTCAACTGTAGCATAAGCTATTTTCTGTACACATGCAGCTTTTTTGAAGACAGGAGGGTGAAGAAAGCAAGCTCTAATTACTGCATGTTATAGTATGCCTTGCTTTGGAAATTTCCATGTCATACTTCAATTAATAAAAAAAAATATTAAGAAGTTGTTACAATAAACTCAATTAAATTAGAAAAAACCTTAACAGAACTTACAAGTTCCTGTAGAGGTCATGCATGTAGGTAATGCCCATCTACTACCTTAAATAACCAAACCATTCTGTGGCCTTCAAGCTGACTGGAAGAGTTTGGCCAATCTTTTCTTTTTAAGTCCTCCCACTCTCCAGCACAGCGTGGTCATCGCCAAACTGCCTACTGGCAATAGCCCCACGCTGACTGATGGCAATTCCTCAAACCAGGCAGAATCATACACACGACCACTCACTTGGCAGTGAAAATGACAGCTCCTCCCTCAGCAGCCCATCATTTCTGATCCCTTACCTACTGACCGGACTGCAAAACAAATACCTTTCCATTTTCTCTGTTGTTTGGAGGAATTCTTGGTCAGCATCTGTCCCACTGTTCTCCTTCTAAACACTTCTTAAACTGTTCTTTACTGATTCAGCAGCAGTGAAATTGCAGCAACAAGAACCTAGTATTTATTATGCTGTTCAGTGTAATCTCATTATTTTCTCTTACTTCTCCATCCATTTGCTTAATCACTTCTGCTCCTTACTGTAAGCGCTGTAGACATTTTTGCATTGTGTCGTTATAGGTGAGCTCCCAGAGGTTCTACTTCATAATCAAAATTGGTAAGCACATACCTAAGCTAGCCTAATAATTAGCATGTATGCTGCCAGGTTTGCACTTCAGCTAAAAAATACATCTTGCTCTTCCTTGTTAAGACTGAACTCCATATTCTGTGTGGTATCACAACACTGTGATACAGCAGAAGCGGTGATTAGCATCAAGACGTCAAACACGGTCTTCCTAGCTGTAACTCATGCCACACGACTTGATGATGAGAAGCACTGAACTTCCATGACTTCCATAGAACCAGCAAAAATGGGTGTTCATAGCTTTAAAAAACTAGGCTGTTTACATCTTGATGAGGAGATTATATATATATATATATATTTTTTTTTTGTATGTCATAGGAACCAGCTTAACTTGCATGCCTAAATGGAACATCAACGCAGATGGAATCTTAGTAAGTATAACCAAGCTCAGGCAGAGAATTACTATTAAATTTTCCTTTTAATCAAGGTTCTTCCTCTGTCCCTCGCTCCCATTTTTCTCCCAGAAGGAAGCAGGAGAGGAGACTTCGGAGACCCCTATAGAAGCTGAGCTCCCTCAGAAGCTTTCCCGGCCCGACTGTTCCCTCCTCGCGGCGACACGGACAAATCAACCGGCGGCACAGACGCGCTTCCTCCTGACTGCCGACGAGCCCAGGCGGAGGGAGCTCTCTCGCGTTCCCTGCCGCGCTCTCAGCGGTGCCCGAAACAACCCAGCGGCCGCGAGCGGCAGCTCCGCCCCGCCCCGAGCGAGCGGAAGCTGCCGGGAGCCGCTCTCTTGCGCCCTGAGCACCGGGAGCGCCCCGCCCCTCCGCACACACAGCGCGGGGCGCGCGCCCGCGGACGGCCCTCCGCGGTGGCCCACCGCCGCGCGCGCCGCGCCGCCCCGCCCCGCCCAGCCCACGCGACTTCCATCCGCGGGCAAGGACCGGCGGGCACTGGCCACACGCGAGGCGCTGCCGGGTCCCCCCGACACCTGTCGCGGCAGTGGAGGGAGAGCGGGCGCATGGGCGCCCAACGACACCCCGGAAGGGTCTGCTGGGAAAGTTGGTGCTTCCACCTGCCCCTTCCGCCTCCGGAAAGCCCACGCTTGCCTCCCCCCGCCCCTAATAGCTAACGGCAGCTTCCCGACCGCCTTCCGCTGGAAGCAACTCCGGGTTGGTTGCCGATCGAACCAATCCGGAGCCGGAGCTGCGCCGCCGGCCTCGCGTGGGACGTCCCACCAGCGGCATGGGGTGCGAGTTAGAAGAAGGCCTGCATCTGAGCGGGTCCATTCCGAGGGCAAAGCCGGCAGGCACCCCCACGGGGAATAGTTCCTTCCGTCAGGTGAGCCGGCGGAGGCGGAGTGCCGGCGCTTCCCGCCTCCCGCCCCTCGCTCCCCGCCGCGGATGCGCGTGCGCAGTAGCACGTCGGCCGGCTCACGTGCTCCTTCGCGTCCGGCGCGCGCGGCGGTCATGGCTGCGCTGCTGAGCTCTGCAGGGCGCCTGCGGGCGCTGTGCCCGCGCCTTCTGCCCCTTCTCCGCCAGCCCGCGGCCGCCGCCGCCCGCCCGCCAGCCGCGGCCAGGTGAGAGTTTCCGCGGCGGGGCCGCCGCCAGGGCCGCTGAGGGCGGCGTGGGGCGCGGCGGGGCCGGTGGAGGCGGCGGTGGTCCTCGTGCCCAAGGGCACTGCTGGCCTGGCCGCGTCGCGCGCCCGCGGGTGTTGCCCGGCAGCCGCTGGCTCGTGCTGCGCCACCTCCCCCAGCCCCCTTACCCCCGGGGCTGCCGCAGGGAGCCCTGCGGCCCGGCCCGGCCTTGCCGTCTGCAGGCAGGGTTAACTTGGGGTCAAAGGTTGCGGGGGAGCCCCGCTTCTGTCGGTCTGGCTCGGTGAGGGCAGACTGCTCCTTCTGCAGCGGTGTGTCGTTGGGCTCAGAGGAAAGCGGTGTGGTGTTTTCTTCTCTCTGCAAAGAGCAAGGGACACTGACTTCTGGAGGGTACTGCTAGCGTGGGACAGGCTGTGCTGTGGGAGAGTCGAGGAAGAGGGGAGAGACCAGGCCGAGACAAGCAGTGATTGAGTGTCTGTGGGTAACCACATAATTGGAATCTGGGCTTCTTCCTGTACCCATCAGACTCTACTGGGTCTGTTATCAGGCAGATTATCTTAATTCCTTTCCTATGGCTCCTTCCCTTCCATCACACAGGTAGGGTTCAAAACTCACTCCAGGCCTGGCCTTTTGCTGTTTTGACCATGCTAATATGTGGTTGGTGCCATGCAGGAAGTTGAGAGACACAATCGTGCCTTAACACAAGTACGTTGTTGAGTTTTTTTAATTAAAAAACCAAAAAGTAGCTTTGGGGCATATAAGCTGCAGCATTGATGCACTGCAGCTCTACATTTGGGTCACTTTTTGTCTGATCACATACCTTTTGGATGTAGCAGTATAAAAGGCTCAGTCCTGAATACATGAACAAACAGGTCAGAGTCCTTGTTTATAGGGCCCATACAATATTTCAGGTTTTGTTGGATGCACTGTTTCTTTTAAGAAATCACAAGGGTGATGTTGAGTAATGTTATATGGGCAAGCTAGTTGCTTCCATATTTTTTTCCTTAATTACTTGTCCTCAGAAGGAAGTACCTCATATAGTTGAAAGCTGTGCCAACGAGTTTGGTATTTATTTTTTCTATTTCATGTAGTGAATATGCTGTTAAAACTACGTGAAGGTTTGTTCAAACTTGTTTAGCATTAGAGGTTACTTCATTGTCAACAAGTTCTCAAACTGCCCGTGAATGAGAGAAATGTTTGTTAGTGACTGAAGCTTGATGGGGTTCTATTTTTTGGTCTCCACCAGTTTCTACATTTTAAAAGAGGGAGTTGGGAATGGGTTGAGATGCTTAGCTTTCATTTATGCCAAATGACTTGCTGTGATTATAATTACAGTTATCTAAAAATTCATATAAAGTGAAACAATTAAAGTAATTATAAGTAATTAGTAAATATAAATGCGTAGCTAAACAGAAGTTCAGGTCTGTTTTCTCCATGGATCTTAATGTCTGCTGTATTTTTTTCCAGTGTTTGCAAAACCTAGTGAGGATCCATTGTGGGTAGGTGGGAAGAGGCTGTGATTCTGGTGTGTAGAAATGTCACCCTACAAACTATTCAGAAAACAGCTGATGTTGCCGTTAGCTCTGACTATGGGAACACAACATATAATAAGCAATAAAGAACTACTAGAGGGAGGTCTCACCACCAAAATAAAGAAGTCATTGCTACTTGCACTAGCTTTCATGTTTTATCAATTCTGCTGTGAGCTGATTTTATTTGGTAGCCAGGCCGAAATCTGACCTTAAAAAGAATACACTTTTTCTGTTGGTTTTAGTGGTTGAAGTGTAACAGATTATTAAATGCTAAAGTTGGTGTGAAGGATGGAGTAGGCCTGTACAGAAAGAACTGGGGAACTGGGAACATGTCTGCTGTATCATTGGCAACAGAAGCACATGTTTATTTTCTGTTGTGTGGTAATTCAGCTGATTTTTGTTTTCCTGAACTAGAAGCTTAATTTCCTAAATAGTTTGTTGCAAGAAGTAATAGTCACCAAAATCCATGTATGACTTGAGGAAGGATGAACAGTGCCGTGTTTCTAGAGCTGCATTTCTGGAAAGAATTTGAAAAGTGATGTAATGAGAATTTGGCTTGAAGAGCGGGGGGTTTTGTTTATTTTTACACACGCACGCACACACCCTTTTTCCTTGCATCAAAGTTTACACTTCCATATTTTCAACTATAAATAGGCTCATATGTGTTTAGTGATCATGCTGAAAAATCCAATTCTCAGGGTAGATTTAGTTAACAATGTGAATGTCCAGGTTCCTTCCAACCCATTCTGTGATTCCATGTGCGAAAGGTACTTGGTAGCCAACACATTCATATGAAACAGCAGCAGTATTTATTTCATAGTTTTTAGGTTTTGATCTAAAGTGGTTTTGTATCAGTCAAGGATGTGATGAACTCTAGATAGATGGGACCATGGGAGAAAGGAGAAGAGGGATGACTGTCTGATATGAGTTCAATGCAGCTGTATTGCTGAACTGCACTCTTAGATATGCAAGTGCTAGGATACTCACCCTGAAGTCGACACACTATCTGTCCTAAGGGGAAATGGAGAACAACTAAGCTCCTAAGGCGTAGATCATGAAAATATATCTGAGGAGGAAAATCAAGTGGACATGCAAATCTTGCAAACCATGTTTGGCTTTGCTGTCACTTCTTCAGTTTGAGATTCTCATCTGTGAGTTTAAAGGTTGGTTTTTGGGACTGCAGAGCAAAGAGCATCTCTTCAAACAGCAAATTTTGCTGTAGAGAAACCTGCTTTTTGCAAGATCTATGTTCTATTCAGAGGAGTGATTGCTGATGAAGTTGGTAAGACGGTACTGTGTGCAATGCTTTTCAAGTTGTCCTTTTGGTATGTTGTGGTGTGTTTGTACAAGATGGAAGCGTGTTGGTGAGATGGGGGGCGAATACCCTTTCAAATATTCCTGTTTCAGATGGGGAGGTGGGATTTAATTTGAGCTTTGTGTTAGCCGTAATTTAAAAATCCAAACAAGTTGCTTTTGGTGATTCATTACTGTACTCAGGAATCCATGTGGACAAAAATGTAGAAATTAGTGCTTAATTACTTTACATTAGCAAAATTACAGAATTAATGGTCTTTAAATGCACAGGCAGTGTTCAGTACACTTGCTTTTGCTAATGCTGAAGCAATGCTCTGTCATTGTAAGGTTTGACAAGCTGCACTGTTGTAGTTGTGTTTTACTGATGGACATAAAATGTCTAGAGATATCCCAAGAAATAGCACAAACCAAAGTTTTTCTGCTTCACTTCTCGTGAATCATTTAGGCAGTTTTTAGATATCCTCCAAGAAAACTGAAGTTTCTCAGTCTACATGAAAATACCATCAAATTTACTCTTCTGTAGGATCCTACTGTATCTCACTGCAACAAGGATACAGTGGACTGAACGTTGTGGTCTTCTTTTATAGGTGACCATAGCTAAGTCAGGGTAAGTAGACACTCTAACTAGGGGATCCTTCCTTTAGCAGTCAGGTGAATCATGCTGGGATCCTCAGGCGGTATATTTAGTCTTACACTTAGTAAATTGAACTGCTGTTAAGTCTGTAGTGCTTTTATGCACTGCAATAAATTTTATCTCTTTTAAGTTTACTGTTACTCCACTTTGAGCATGGCTGTATTTTGAAAACTATTTCATGCACCTTTTGCATATATAGTTTGGAAAGAACAAAGTATTAGGTACTGTCCTTAGAAAAAGCATAGAAACTATGTTACTGTGACTGATAAAGAGAGGCAAATATGCATATGGTGGGTTTGTAGTTACTTTGTTGAATGTTCAGAATTAGTCCAGTTACAAAGAAAAGTTACACTTCCTAAAGTTACACTTACTTTCTGTAACAGAAAGTTACACTTCCTACACACTGCCAGGGCAGTGGCAGAAAGTGGCAGAGCACTGGAACCACCTGCTTTTTTGAGTTTTGGGAAACAGGACATTTTTTTACTCAGGCTGGTGTGTAAGATGTGTTCCTTGAGGCAATTGAAGGCACTGCCTTTAGTCTGCTCTAGCAATATGAAAAATATATATGTACGTTAGTACTGTACTGAGATTTGCACTAAACTCTTGCAAATGTAGAAGAATATTATTACTTGATTTGGTATAAAATTTCTCATTCACACTTCATCTCTACTTTTTTTTTTAATGAGTTTATCTTCAACTACTTTTCAAATTTTGTAAGCTAAATTAGAGGTGGAGAATTATGACTAAATAGTGGGTGGTTGTGTGTTGGGATTGTGAATGTGTAATAGGTTAACTTTCCTATGCAGGCAAGGTCTACAGTTTTAATCCTCAAAATTCTAGAGAAAAAGCTGAAAAGAATGGAAAGGCACAATTATTTCAAGGCTCAAATATTGAAAAGTTACATCTGATCTTGTGATTGTGGGAATAGGAGGAAAAATCCCCTTATAGGGCTTAATGCATCCTTTTGAGTTTCTCTGGTAGGTGCAAAGAAACACAGCTCTGAAGTATAGTAAAGAGAAATTACATATGTTGGGGAAAAATCAGATTACTTAAACATATCTGAAGTTTATTGTGCAGCTTCACATGCTTGCAAATATGTTTCATGTGGGGAAAAATCTTAAAATGCTGTTTAAATGTAATTAATGAAAGTAAATATTTGGCAATCATTGCAGCACTTGGAGAAGTATCATGCATTTTACTATGTAGATTTAATTCCGAACAAAGTTAATTAAAATAATTGAAAAAATATGGTTACATCGCAAGAGTGTATAAGTATGATCAGAAATGCTAAGGTCATGCGTGAGATTTTTTTGTGGTTTTTTTTTTCGCTCCTCCTTATCTTACTTTATAAGCTTATGAATTAAAAGGTTTGAGTGTTGAAGTATCCTGTTCTAATATTTAATTACAATTAACATTGCAGTAATTATATTACCAGTATGATGCCTGATGTATGAGGTACAGTTGCTTCTCTGCTTGGAGAGTGGGGTGGGATAGGTGCGTTATTTTGAGTCTTTTAAATTTGTTTTTTGTGAATTAACACACCATGACATGCAGAATAATTCTCTTTGTATTTTACCTGTGTTACATTCTTTAGGAGTTGAAGAATTGAATTTTTCTTTTTAGCTACATGATGCTTCATGTTTAGTGGTGCCTCATTTTCAGTACTTTTTAGATTGTACTATTTAGCCAGTTGTACACCATCTTAGATTTCTGCATTTTGTCCAAAACATACAACTTTCTTCGGTCTGTATTGAATTTCCATTTTGTTTATTTCAGACTATTACATCAAGTAATCAAGATGACTCTGAGCCTGAGGCTCTCCTTCTGACTTTGCCACCATTGTGGTGTTGTCTACAAATTTTATAAATTTATTAGCTCTTCTCTCATCCTAATCGTTAATGAAATTACTGGGTGGACATGGATCATACCAGTCCTGTCCCAGTTGGGTCAGGAGATAGCTTAATTTAGAATCCCACAAAATGTAAGCTCAATTTTGCAACAAACCCCATCAGCGCAGTTTAATTTTTTTTTTTTTTAAAATAACTACTGCGTTCATATTTTTGTAACTAAAAGTACATTGTGTCTCCTTGTTTTGCCTAAGAGATTGTCAGGTACGGTTCTGTCAGATACAAAGCCTGTATATCAAATTTTTTTTTTTTTTTTTACACCATTGGTTATACTTCTGTTGTTCCCAAAACTTTCATGAGTGTTTGAAGGTATTTCCAAAGGACTGGAGATTGAGTAAGGTCCATTAACATGTCTCAAATATAACACATCTTCATGTTCCAGAAACTACTTCGCGTATTCTCTGCTCTCACCTACATCTCTGTCTCCATGTTAAAATTTAGTCACAGTAAAATGATTAAAATTTACATCGTATGGTTTCAGTTAACATTAATTGAATTAACATTTCAATTAACATTTTTTTGAAAGCTGAACTGTGTATGATCTGTATTTTCCATTTTAAGAGATATGCATATTTTCTAACATCATCTTTCTTATCTATAGAAGCCTTGCTGTGTTTTTGTGACTTCCTGACAGAAATGGTTAACATGGCTTTCTTGATTTTTATTGTTCCTTTTTTTTTTTTTGTTTAAAATTTTTTAATTCCCTTGATCATATATTGGTTCTCAACTTTGAAAAGTTAAAGAAGAATCACACAGGATTGTTGAAAATTCCTGATGCATGAATAACTGCTTCATTTTTGCTTCATGGGGAGGTTGTGCCATTAATATCAATTTTCAGTAACTATGTAGTCTACTGCATTCTTCTCTTCTTCACTTGATTGCCTGAAACCAAACATGCTACTGTGTCTTTTCATTTGTTAAATCTGCATTTTTTTGGAAGCTGTCTTTCTGGTCTGCTCAATCTTTCATTTTTTACAGTAGTGAGTTCTTAGCAATTTTTACATTTTTATATATATAGTTTTGTGCTTTTAGTTGATTTCTAGTGCTAAGAACCAAATTCAAGACACTGGATGCCTTCAGCTTCATCCAGCTTTTGAAGCCACAGTTATTTTTAACAGATTCTTACTATAGAATTGACTTAGCATTACACAGTGCCTTAAATCATGATAAAAGTGTAATTTATTCAAATGTTGAAAGCCTACAGATGATAAGGCACACCAGAGTCTTACACTAGACATTGTATTTGACATTGATAATGGTAATTTACGTGGATGCCAGTGAAAGTTTAAGAGTTGCTCAGTTTTTTTTTTTAGATTTTCATACTGTTTTCTCCTATCTGTCTAAAACTGAAACTCATTTCTTTAATCAGTATAAATTAACAGAAACACCAGTTCTATATTTGATAATCTTTGGACATTGTGAGCTGTTTCCACTCTTAATCTGATGGAACAGTAATTGTTTCTTTTGGTAAAAGTGTCTGAATTAGTATTGTGCTGGGTTAGTGAGTTAAATAAGCTCCCAGAGGGATCTGAATGAAATGATCCTTTCCCTAGTCAAATAAAATACAGATAGTTTGCTGGTCTCTGGAAAACTCTTCAGAAGGAAACTCAAGGAGATTGAGCAATGTGAAATTGCTTGCTTGAAAAAGATAATGCCAAATGGTAGCTATCTGTTCCTCATTACTAAATGGTTTGGTTTTAAATGCCTTAAAAATCAAACATCTACTAAACTGTTTTCACAGCTCCATTAGGAAAGAGATTCTGCTTCAGGCTGGTTTTATTTAAAGACTTTTGCTCCTAGGATTTAGTCTGCTAAGTTATCAAATCATAATTTCAAGCAGCAAGGAAAAAGGAGGTCTTTGGCCTACTTTCTACTCAAAAAATGCAACCAGATGGTAGACCACCAGTCTGGTTTTTTTCACCACACTGATAAGCACCCCATGAATTTTTCTGATGATTACCAACTTGCTGCTGCTGCTGCTGAAACACTGAATTACCAGCAAGCTTTTTCTCCTCTACTGGATTTCCTCCCCAGGACCTTAAGCTAGCACTGTTTGGTAAGAAACTAAACAGTAGATATAGCTGTGAAAAAGCTCCAGGTGTGGGAAATAATTTTTTAGACACACACAAGTCTGTGGGGCTAGATGGGATCCACCCAAAGTTACTGAGGGAGCTGTCAGAAATGCTCACTGAGCCACTTTCCATCATGTATCAGCAGTTCCAGATAACTGGAGTACCCAGTTAACTAGAAGTTAGTAAATGTGATGCCTTTCTATAAGAAGATCTGGAAGGATGATCTGGGCAGCTGCAGGCCTGTCAGACTTCAGTGCCGGAAAAGGTTTATGGAGCAGATCATCTTGAGTGCCATCACATGGCACATACAGGACAACCAGGTGATCCAGCCCTCTCAGCATGGCTTTGAGAGACAGGTCCTCCTTGACAAACATGAACTCCTTCTATGACAAGGCGTCCAACTTAGTGGATGAGAGAAAGGCTGTGGCTGTTGTGTACCTGGACTTCAGTAAAGCCTTTGATGCTGTTTCCCACAGCATTCTGGAGAAACTGACTACTCATGGTTTGATGGGTGCACTTTTCACTGAGTAAAAAGCTGCTTGGATGGCTAGGCCGAGAGGGTGGTGGTGAATGGAGTTAAATTCAGTTGGTGGTTGGTAACAAATGGTGTTCCCCAGGGCTCAGTATTGGGGCCAGTTCTGTTTAATGTCTTTATCAATGATCTGGATGAGGACTGAATACAGACAACATCAAGCTGGGTGGGAGTGTTGATCTGCTGGAGTGTAGGAAGGCTCTGCAGAGGGGTCTGGACAGGCTGGATTGATGGGCTGAGGATGATTGTATGGCTCAGTAAGGCTAAGTACCAGGTCCTGCAGTTGGGTCACAGCCCATTCAACGCTACAGACTTGGGAAGAATGTTTGGAAAGCTTCCTGGCAGCAAAGGACCTGGGGATGTTCGTGACAGCTGTTTGAATATGAGCCAGCAGTGTGCCCAGGTGGCCAAGAAGGCCAAGGGCATCATGGCTTGTATCAGAAATAGTGTGACCAGCAGGACTAGGGAAGCAATTGTCTTCCCCCTGCCCCATACTTGGCACTGTATTCTAACTCAAACCATGAGAGGCTGCACATCAAATGCTGTTCAGTTTTGGGCCCCTCACTACAAGAACGACATTGAGGGTCTGGAGCATGTCCAGAGAAGGGCAACAAAGATGATGAGGTATCTAGAGAACAAATCTTAATGAGGAGCAGAGGGAACTGGCGTTGTTTCGACTGGAGAAAAGGAGGCTCAGGGGAGACCTTGTTGCTCTCTACAGCTACCTGAAAGGAGGTTGTAGCAAGGTGGAAGTTGGGGTTTTTTTTTCCTGAAGTAACAAGTGATAGAACGAGAGCAAACTGCCTCATGATGCACCAGGGGAGGTTTAGGTTGTGTATTAGGAAAAACTTCTTCACTGAAAGGGTTGTAAAGCCCTGGAACAGGCTTCCCAGGGAAGTGATTGAGTCACCCTACTTGGAGATACTTGGAAGTGCAGATGTTGTAGTTAGTGCAATGGCTTAGTGGTGGTCTTGACAGTGCTTGGTTAAGAGTTGGACTCAGTGGTTTTAAAGGTCTTCTCCAGCCTAAACAATTCTGTGATTCTACAAATGCCATCACTCCTCACTTACAGGCTGACATTTCAACAATATGTGCAGCTGTTGCTGCATAGAACTCATGGAGCATCTGTAGCAGCAGGGAGTACAAGAACTATTTCTGTTTTAAACTAGTCTTACAGAAATTTAGCTCAAGAGCTGTCTCGAGCCAGAGATGAGGGAGGGCAATTTCAGAAGCTGCTGACTCATTTTTTTTTCCCTTGCAGTGTGTATTCCTTTGTATAGGACTCTGGAGGTGAATAGTCTGGTTTATTTTATGCAGTTGTAAGGGCAGTAGAGAACAGACTGCCAAAAATGCTTACATTCAATGATGATTTTACCTGCTTAGGCTGCTACAATTCCACTATGGCACAAACACTATTTTCTTATTCTTAAATACATCAACTTGTTCTTTTTGAAAAAAAGAAATTGGCAAGCTCTTATTGTTTTGCTAGACATAAGAACACTTTTTCATATTTCCTGTTGCTACCTTTATTTTGAGAAAAATAAGTATTTAAATCCAAAGTCAATGTTTGGTTTATGTTGCAGGATGGCCGCTTCAAGCTGGTTAATGTAAATTCTGCAGACTGGGGAACGATCCCATTGTTCTTTAATCCACTGTTGTTGAAAACACTGGGCTCTGCATTAGTTTCTGTGTGTTTTAATTGAAAAGAAAGGTAGCATTTGAAGCCTTGATTTGCTGTATTCTGGAAGTATCTGTGACTGTTCTTGCGCTGATTTTCCAAATGCATGGGAGAGCTTTTGTGAGAAACTGTAATGGGACAATAGACTTCTATAGCACTTGGATGACTTCAGAATTCTTTTTGTGGGAATACTATTGTTTGTTCATAGCAATATGGAATGGTTTTGAGAAACTGTTCAGCAACAAGACATGCATTATCTTTTTGACATTGTGTGACTAGTGTAGTTGTGAAATGATTCACAGAAATGTAATCTCTTTTGTTTGTTTGCTTTTATTTAAGCAGAAACATTCTGCACCAAATAAGGTTCCTTACAGTTGCACCTCAACAGGAGGGAAGTGTTAAAGAAGAACCAGTTTCAGAAATTCCAACCAGACAGACCTGGCAGTTTGACTGGGCGTTAAATAAACTGGATAACTCCGTTAGAAAAACTGGTCGCATCCCTAAACCCCTTCTACTGAAAATCTTCAATGAAATACGTAAAACAGGTAAGTTGCTTCTAATTGAAACAAAAGATAAATTTAAAGCTGCTGTATAACGATTCATCAAACCAAGGAAATTAATTGTGTTCTTGTTTATATTTTGGTTTTGGGTGTTTTTTGATCTGCTGCATGTGTTGATGAACAGACTTTAAATGCCTTAGAGATGTTATTTTGCTTTAAATGCATACATTTCCTTTTCCAAAGGTTTTTAGTCATTGGGAATTTATAAGTCTTGTAAAAATTCAGTGTACTTTTAAGTAATCTTAATTTTAAGTAATCTGGTAATGTTATACCTTCCTCATATAACTGTATTGTGCACTCTGAACAAGGATCATATCTTTCTGTTCTGCACAGTGTATTTTTACAATGTCTGTAATAAACCATGCCGTCCTTAAGAGGTTATTTGTTTTAAAATGGAACTATACAGGGAAATGTGGAGGTTGTCCCCACGTTTCCACATTCCCAGGTAGCTGTGGTCATTCAGGACTAGAAAGCTTGATCTTTTTTTGAATAAAGCAAAAATAAACAAGTGAGGCGTTGTTCATTCTGACACATTCAATACCCCTTTGGCTGAAAATAGCTGGAGTATATTAATATCTTGCAAACCAGGTACCATGATTGATGAGGTTTGGTACCAGTTAGGATGAGTCAATGGAGATGCGTGCTAAATATACTAAACAGTACTGCCAATATTTATCAATGACAGTTTGTATTGTTTTATTTTAGTTTTAAAGTTTATGTATTGCTCTTGCTGTTGTTAATGGCTTGTATATCTGGGATGGTGTTTTTAAAAGTTTTGCTGTTCACGGTTAGAAAGCTGTCTTCAATTCATGCTCTTTTCTTCTGATGAGATTCTTAGTTTTTTGCTTGTTATATTTCTGATTCTGACTGCTTTGTCTTTTTTAGATATAAACTTGTAATTTGTAAGTGTGAGTTGGCAAGAATTTTATGTCTCTAAGCTTACCTGCGAATCACAGTTCTTCATGATCTTTGCTTAGTTACGATGCTTTTAGGAAGTCATATTAGCAAAAAGATTAATTGCTTCTAGTGGTTTCCTTTGGTTATGTAAGTATATTTAAAAAAAAAGTGTATAACTTAACAAGAGATATAATTAGGATGCTATTAAAATAAATGACACATATTTCCATATGAAAAATTTAGTCCTTTTTTTACTAATAATGTTGAAAACTAATTTAGCAAAAGTGTTGGACATAAGTTACTGTTACTGTTTTTTTTAAGTTTTGTCCGTGTTTATATTATTCTTCCACTTCTAATTACAACACAAAAAATGCCCAATAAAGGTGTTTGCTCTAGATCTCTTGTCCTGCATCTTTCCATACTCATACTGCCAAACATTTACCTGTTTCTTTGGCCTTTCAAGGTTCTCAGTCACTAGTGTAACACTGGCATTGTGAAACTGGAGATGTGTTGACATTTTATTGCATGAACTAATTGTATGCAGGGATTTAAGAATTGGTCAAGTATGACTTATCTCACCACTCCTTTACATCTTCAGAAATTCTCCTCCATATTTATAATTTGTACCTTCCCCCCTCAAAGTTTTACCTTCTCCTCTTTTCTCATTATTACTTGTTTTTGGGTTTTGGTTTCGTTTTGTGTTTTTGGCTTTGGTTGTGGGGTTTTTTTTGTTTTGTT